>JAQIWS010001485.1:0-11168 GCA_034696085.1 Stigmatogaster subterranea | reverse complement strand
AAATAAAAATAATTTAGTCACAAAATTTTAAAACCCGATATAAAAATACTTACTTGAGAACACGAAGTATAAATTACTTCAACGTTGCAACTCAACAAAGTCGAATTTGTCAACGCGAGTTGCTCAACCTTAAGTAACCCAGTTTTTACCGCAGAATTCGCAGCAAAAGCGCCCGACATCAACACAATATCACTAATAACACCTCCGTGTAACGAACAGTCGTTATCGATCAAGTGTAAAACATTTTTAAATTCCCCGTCTTCATTTTTCGATTGAGCGTAACAGTCTTTTAAAATAGCGCAATTAAATGGCGAAGCGCTTTTAACGACGACGTAAACAAAAACAGTTTCGTGAGGGAGTAAATAAACCGACGTCGGTTCCAAATCTTTCCACGAAACCAAAGTCACGTTTTCTTTAAGTAAAATCAAAGCAGCTTGCGGCGTGACGTTGCTAAACCGATTGAAACCTTGACACGAAATCGGGATTTCCACGTCGTAATCCTGAATTAACACCGGATCCCACTGAACAACCAGATTATGCGTGGTACTGGAGTTGAAAAATGCATCGTAACCGCAATGTTTCACGTTAATCTCAAAAGTAGCGTGTAAAGTCCCGTTTCCTTTAAAAATTAAACACGACGTGAGCATTCCTCTCGGGTAAATATATCCGTGAAAATTTTCTCTGAAGTCCAAATCGATTTGAACCGCATTTTCTTTGCATTTGACGGCGTAATCTAAGAGTAAATAAATAAATGTTAGGTTTAATTAACGTAAAATTGTTCGTATTTACTTTTTAAAGTGCCGACTATTGATCCACCGTCGTCGTAATACGAATAATTCGAATCCGAATCGTCTTCGTAATCGTCATAAAAATCCAGTTTTATCGGCGAACCGTAGCAAACGATTATTACCTAAAATAAAACATAAAAATACAAATTAATACGCAAATTTCGAGTTAAATATTCTTATAATTCTTACTGTGAGGCAACAAGCGGCGAGAATTAACTTGAACATCTTGAAAAAAGGTTAAAAATCAACGACGAGTTTTGTCAACGTCTAAAACGTAAATGAGTCATAGAAAAAATTTCTGACTAAACTTCTTATTTTATCAACTAACAGATTAACCAACTGATAACAACAAACTAAAGAATATCTTATTCTAATTCCAGATCATGGATATGAAAAACTTTACGTTTCTTCTCCTACTCTTCGTACTATCATTAAACCAAGGTAAAAAAAAAATCAAAATTTTCAACTTTTAACTCACAAATCTCAAATTTTAATTCTAAATTTAATATTAAGGATCCGCAATCAACTGTTACACATGTCATTCTCGAAACGGAACTGACGTTAACTGTCAAGACCCCTATCACCCAGCTTTAAGCACCTACATCGAAAAATGTATGGAACCGAAAGAGGGGCACATCGGCAGGTTTCCAGCTAATTTCTGCTTAAAAATGATTGGAACTGTTGGTAAAACTAAACCCAACCTCGATTTAAAACCACTCGAACACTAAAATCTTATTTTGCTTCAGTTTCAACTGGCGAACTGCTGGTAATTCGCAGATGTGCTCTGACAACTATGGATAACCAATGTGGAGTCTTTAAATTCAACGATGATATTTTACGCGGTTGTATTCTTACGTGTAACTACAACGGTTGTAACGTCGCAAATATTCGGGAAATATCTGTGTCTTTAATGTTATTTATCGTAATCGTCGTGTTTTCCGTGATTTTGATGTAAATTTAGCGTGGTAAAGAATCCTAGATCGACAAAATCAGAGAACAGTAAAATTTTCTTTTAAAATCACATTCAAAATAATTAAGAAATTCGTTTAGTTTAGTTAACTTACAATATTTTTATTCTACTGTGGAAAATAAACAAAAAAAAATTTGTGTAAATAAATGTTACTTATAGAAGACGAGAAATAATTTTGTTTCTTGAGATGCGAAAGAAAAACGAAAATCGAGAAAAAAAAAGTTAAAATATATAACTACAAAAAATGAAATTCCCAACTAAACACTTTTGTACAAAAAAAATTTTTATGTATGTGATACGGACGAAAAAAAAATTTTTTTTAAATTAATTCACCGTGACGCGAGATGTCACTGTTAGTTACCGTCTGGTTAAAAACAAAATATTTCGGCCTTAATTTCACTTGCCCTTAATCTTCTTCCATCGGTTCTTGCCGTTCGTGCGAGTGTCGCGAATCGTCGTCACTCGTGGCTATTAACGTTTCAGCCGTCGACGTCACGTGTGACGTCGACGAAATCAAATCTCCGCAATCCGCATCAGCGACGTCGGATGTCGGTACATCCATCGTGTTATCATCAATATCGGCCGCTTCGTCGCGCATCGGCAGAGACATCGACACGGACATTTCGTCGTCGTCGTCATTATCTCCGGTAGCACCACAATCGTCGTCGTCGTCGTCATCCCCGACGGTAGTTACGACGGAAACGGGAGGTAATTCGTGGTTTCCGACATCGGAGCTGCTCGGTTGAGACGTAACCTAATCGAAAAAATTTAAATTCAGTTAAAAAATAAAATTTTTAAATTAAATTTCGGCATAATTACTTGCGATTCACTGTTATTGTCAAATCCTTGTTCATCATCGGGATAATGAGGGCTCTTTTCAGACGCGCAGGGTTCGTTTTCATCGACTGAATCTCGTCGACCAGTTGATTCTTCCTCTTCGTCGTCTCGACTCGGTTCAGTATTAAAATTGTCATTTTCTTTCTCAACTTCTTTCTCCGAATCAGCTTTTTCATCATCATCTAACATTTAAAAAAAAACCATTTTTACTCATAAATATTATAAATGTTATTTAAATTTATACCATTGTCATTTTTTAACTCTTCTTCGGTTTTCGTTTCTTCATCGCATCGAACATCATCTTCATTTTTCGTTTCAGATTCTTCCTGAGTTTCTATCCTTTTTTCATCGTCTTTCGTCGTTTCGAGCGAATCATTGTTCGTATTATCATCGAGTCGTTCTTTCGTTGTTTCCTTATTTGTGTCATTTGGGCTGGAAGGGTTGTTGGAGTTGTCGTTTTGTTTCGATTCGTCTTCGTGCATCGTGGATCGTCCTTCATCGTGAAGTTCGACTCCGTTCAAGGGCACTTCTGTCACTCCGTTTATCATCGCCGTTTGATGTTCTGATCTTTTTCTCGCACAATCGCACGCGAAAATACTAAAAACAAAAAAATTTTATCAACTTCAAACAAATCTAAACTAAAACCAAAATGGCGAACTTACTGACTACATCCTGGTTCAACCGTGCTGACAACTAAAACGTTCTGAAATTAAATTTTACACCAATTAAAAATAAAAATTACGACAAAACTTAAAAATATCTTCAATTTACTTTTTCTAATCCTCTCATAAATTTATCCGTGTGTTTATAATGTTTTCGTGGCGCCGTAACTAACTCACATAACCGTTGTATTGTGAAAGGAGCACTGCTAGAAATTATTATATCGAATTACATTTGTAAAATACCGAAATTAAGAGTATAAAAATTTACCTATTAAAATTATCTATCGCTTCGAGTAATTTTTCCCTCATCACGTCGTATTTAAATCGATCCACGTTCGGACATTGCATTATATCGTCAGTTGGACATGATTCGTAGAACTCTGACATCACCAGTTGCATTTTAAACATGAATAGCGGTTTTAATTTAGTCCATGGAAACCTTAAATCATAAAAATAAATATTAAAAACACGCATTTTGTATTGAAATCAGGAAACTTACATTGTATCGCCAGTTTTGGCAATCCGAGTTAAATAATCTTCTAAAATCTGCGGAATTTCTTTCGGATGTTTTTTCTCAAAATCTATTCGTACAAAAAATTAATTAAAAATAATTTATTTTTGGTTGGGGAGAAGTTTAGGCCTAATTTGTGTTAACAAGTTGAAAACATTTCACTGTTTGACTCAATATGATAATTTTTATGTAAAGAAGGACGTATGTTATTCGGTGACTTATATTTACTCAGTTTGATCGATACTCACTCGTAAGTTCATCGAGGATATTTTCTCTGTTTTCCATGATGATCAACAACAACAACGACGACGGATTTGCAGTGACTATTCAACCCGGCAAAACTAAGCCACTCCGGAATTGCGCAGATCGTGAAAAAACCAAAACATCCACGCATTACGTCACTATTACCAAGAGTGAAACTTTCGAAATTCGTCGTTAGGTGTCGCGATATATTTCAACATGGAGGCGTATTCATATAAGAAAAGTGAATCATAACTGAATGGCGGTTCCTTCGTTTTATTAAAGTTAGTGACTACGGATAGGTCATTACTTATCATATTCGATTTATTTTATCTCCATAAATTTTATCTTCTTTTTTATTTCTGGCCGCACTGACATTTAAAACTGTGCCGTAGGTGCGTATAAAATATCCCAAAACAAGTTTTTCCTCCCATGTGTTATTTTCCTGTTATAAATTCTCGATTGCGTGGGTTTTGTGGTTTTGCCGTGACAAATGACCTTAATTCTATTTTTGACCGTGCATTTCTTCCAACAGGCGATTTTCTAATTGTGCTCGTCAATTGATAAGCTATCTTCTATCATCAACGTTATCATGTGAGTTGCTACACTTGACCTTATCTTATGATTCAAAATTAAATATTTTTTAATCTCCTAAGGTCGGAGGACAGCTCCAGCGGTGCAATGAGCGCGAACGCAGATAACGCTGCTAAGCAACAGAATTTACTGACAACGAATAAGCCAAAAAGAAAGAGCAGTGGATCGAAGAATAGACGGGTGAGTAATTACTGCGATCGTTTACAGTTTTTCCAGCGTGATTGATGTGATTACTTTTGTTATAGACTGCATCAAACAGGCAAACGTCGAATAAGCCAAAGTTAAGCGTTGTGCAGAGACTTCGTGGTCAGAATTCGTGTCGAGAGGACGTTTTAGCGCAAGATTTCGGCATGTTGGTTAGAAAAACGTGATAAATTTTATGTGATTAGATATTAATTTAGGTGTTTTCAAACAGAATCTAAGCGATAAAGGAAAAGAAGTGACGCAGTAAGTGTTTTGATAGTAGTTAGTTGATTGGTAAAATTAAATAAGTGTAAATTGCGTTGCAGGACTGGATTGAGTTATGACGAACGTATGACCGAACATCTTTGTTTATGGGACAAAAATTATCCAGAAAAACCAGAAAGATTTTCAGCTTCGTTAGAAAGATGTCGTTATTACAAATTAGTCGAGAGATGCGTGCATATTCCTGTAAGTTCGTAATTATTTCATTCTAAAACATCCTAATCATTTTAAAATTGTGTCTCGTAGTGCCGGTCAGCTACGGATAGCGAACTATTGCTGCAACACGAGTAATAACAATAATTTGATATTCTCTTGAATTTTTTTTCAAGTGTATCCTAACATTTTTAAAATTTCTTTTTAAGTCACGATCTCATCGATTTAGTTCGTGGGACTACAAATGAAGTTAATTCGGAACACTTAGAACGAATTTCGTCACGATTCGATGCCATTTATTTTCACCCTGTGAGTAAAACTCTTGTACGTTAGGTAACATATTTTTTTAAATTAAAATTTTTTTTGACTCAGAGTACGTACGAACTCGCGTTATTAGCAGCTGGATCCACAATCGATTTAGTGACTAACGTCGCTACAGGAAAGGTATTGGAATTTAAATTGTTACTTATAGTGTACTTGAATTTTAATTGATTTTTATGTAGTTGAAAAACGCAATGGGTTTGATTCGTCCACCTGGTCACCACGCCATGAAAAACGAACCTTGCGGTTATTGTTATTTTAATAACGTCGCCATCGCTGCGAAACACGCAGTCGACAATTTAGGTGTAAAAAGGTGTGAAAATTTAAAATCATCCACTAATTTTATTTTTTATTTTTATTACCAATGATTGAATTTTGTCTGTTTGTAGGGTTTTAATCGTCGACTGGGATGTGCACCACGGTCAAGCAACTCAACAAATGTTTTATAACGATCCGAGGTAAAAAGGAAAATGCAGTCTATTAACTCGTAATATTCATCTTTTTGAAATTTATATTAGGGTTTTATATTTTTCTATTCATCGGTACGAACACGGCGATTTTTGGCCGAATCTACGGGAATCCAATTTTGATTACACGGGAGAATCAGCGGGGAAAGGATATAATTTTAACGTGCCACTTAATCGAGTAATTATTACTTCAATTTTAATCCCACTCACGACACTTAATCACTTTATTTCATTTAGATCGGTTTGGGTAACGCCGATTATTTAGCCATATTTCATCAATTACTTTTACCAGTCGCTTACGAGGTAAGAAAACTAAAAACCCAAAAAAATCAACTTTAGCTTATTACGATTGGTCATTTATTAAACTCTAGTTCTGTCCTGAACTTGTTGTTGTATCTGCTGGATACGATGCTGCTCTAGGATGTTTTGAGGTTTGATTTTATGTCGTGTTTTTTTATATTTCGTGTAGTTTTCTCCTTGTTTGGTTTTAATTTCTGCTGGTTTTGATGCTGCTTTGGGTGATCAAAAGGTTACTGCTTCTAAAATTTATTCTTATTTATATTTGATATTTGATTCGTTGTTGTGTTACAACAGGGGTGCATGGATGTGACACCAGCGTGCTATGCTCATTTAGTTTCCCAGCTGATGGCGTTGGCTGATGGAAAAGTGTGCGTTATTCTTGAAGGTGGTTATTGCTTGAAGTCTTTATCCGAAGGCGTGGCTCTTACGTTGAGATCGCTGTTGGGTGATCCTTGTCCGCTTATTGGTTCTGTGGGTCCTGCATCTTCAAGGTGAATTGTAAGAATTTAGATAGTTGTTGTTTTTTTTGTAAAAATAGTTTTTTTTTGTTATTTTAGTGTTGTCGATACAATTTTGAACGTGATCTCAGTGCATCGTCGGTTATGGCGTTGTTTTCAATATCAAGGCGTGTTTTCGCAACACGAGGAGGAGGTACCACCCGAGTTGAAAAGAAGACGGTAAGATGAGACATTTACGCGTTGTGTTTGATTTATTTGGAATTTAAATTTAAATAATTAATATTTTTTTAAAAATTTATTTTAGTCATATTCCTGAGATAAAATTTTACGGGAATTTCGATAAGCCTATCGAATATCCAACACGTGATTGTTACCCGTTGCAAACCGAGGATGAAATTAGCGAATTGGATCAACGTCTTGATTTTCTCATTAATACGACTTCGCTTGATGTGCCTTTGAAACGGTACGAATAATTATTTTCAATACTACATTATAAGTTAATTTCTTACAATTATTAAATTATTTGTATTTCTTTTAGTACTTGTTTAGTTTACGACGAACGCATGCGCCTTCACAAGAATTTCACCGAATCGTAAGTTTTATGACCATTATTTGTATTATATTAAATTTTAAAGTAAATCCATTTTAGGGGTCATCCTGAGCGACCTGAGAGATTAGAAGTTATTCACACTTTACTAAAAGAACTAAAAATACTCGACCGATGTCACGTATTACAACCAAGAAATGCGATTGTAGAAGAATTGACACTGTTTCATTCGAATTTGCATGTCGATGCGATGAAAGAAACGCAGTCGATGAAACAACGAGAGTTAAATAATTATCAAGAAAAATTTCAGTCTATATATCTGTGCCAAGTAACTTGATTTATTTAATTTAACGAAACTCCATCATAAATAATACACACTTTATCTCGATTTTAAGGATAGTTATTCGAGTGCCCTACTTTCAGCTGGTTGTCTCTTCCAAGTTTTAGAAGAAGTAGTGACTGGCAAAGTAAGTTTAACGCATTATTATTTTAAATTTTGAATTTTTATTAAATTTACGTTATGTTTCTACAGGCATTGAATGGAATTGCCATAATTCGTCCGCCCGGACACCACGCGGAAAAAGAGAGCCCGTGTGGATTTTGTATTTTTAATAACGTTGCGTTAGCTGCTCAATTAGCTTTGGACAAATTCGGTGTTAAAAGGATTCTTATTGTGGACTGGGACGTTCATCATGGCAACGGAATTCAACACGCTTTTGAATCTGACCCCAGGTATGCTTTAAAGTGGGTTACTCTATCATTGGTTAAAAATTTTGATTTGATTTTGTATTGCAGAGTTCTTTATATTTCGCTTCATCGGTACGACAAAGGATCGTTTTTTCCTTGCTCGGTTGATGCGAATTACGATATAGTTGGGAAAGAAAATGGTTTAGGTTTTAATATCAACATTCCGTGGAATAAGGTAATCTGCGTGTGTTACGTTTAATGATTTGTATTTATTGAAGGTATTTTTAACTTTTAGGGTGGAATTAGCGACGGCGATTACATTTCTGCGTTTCTACACGTCGTAATGCCAGTTGCTTATCAATTTAATCCAGAATTAGTTTTGGTATCTGCTGGATTCGACGCGGCACGTGGAGATCCACTGGTATTCATTTTAATTTAAAGTACGTATTTATGTTTTTAAATTTAATTTCTTATATTTTCAGGGAGGTTGCAGTCTTAGCGCTCAAGTTTACGGTCACTTGACTCATTTGCTGACTCCGTTAGCTAACGGGAGGATAATTCTCGCTCTCGAAGGAGGATATAATTTAGCAGTTTTGTGCGCCGCCGTCGCTCATTGTACAAAGGTTTTGTTGGGTGATCCTTGCTCTAAACTCGCGACTGGGCTTCATCCGTGCTCTAGCGCCGTAACGTCGATTTTGAACGTTCTTAATACGCAGAAAAAACATTGGTCGACTTTACAATATCAAGGTAAATTAAGGCGATATTTTAGACCTTGTTACAATTGATTATGTGATATTTTTATTTGATAAACAGTTGATTTACCACATTCGTTCGATGGAGATTTAAATCACGCTGAGTTGTCGCCGACTACATTGAGTTCAGCCTCGGAAAGATCAACTTTAGCTTCGACTAGCAATACATCTCTCGATTCCATTACATCAGCAATTCGGGAATTATCAGGTATGTTTAATTTTTTTTTTAAATAAATATTAAACGACGAAAAATGCATCGGCGTAAATTACGGTTGAATCTCTGGTTACTGTCGCGAGATGGCGCTTAATGATTGTTTAAAAATGGCGACCGGCGGAGAAGACCAGTTTACCGTTGCTAACGCTTGTACGGTTTAATATATTTCCACGCAAATACAAATATAAACACTAACTATTTTAAATTTTCAACCCCACGTTTAGTGTCTGAAGCTGAAGCATCGACGTCGCGGATGTCTCCTCCTCGCACACTCGGCTCGGGAAAAATGCCTCAAGTAAATAAAAATTTATTGCTCTGTGATTATACTTAATTAATTATATTTAAATTAATATTTAGACTGTTTACGCCGTCACCCCAATAAAATGGTGCCCGCACGTGGAATCTGTTCAACCGGTGCCTGAAACTGGAATTAACATCAACGCGCCTTGCGTCGGATGCAAAGACACGACCGAGAATTGGATTTGCCTTACGTGTTATCAAGTAAGAATATTTTGTAGATTAGGGGAACATTATTCAGTAAACGATTGAACGATAACAAAATTTAATATCAGGTGCATTGCGGCCGATTTATTAACCAAGATATGTTGCTTCACAATCACAGTACGGGTCACTGCGTAGTGTTAAGTTTCTCTGATTTGTCAGTTTGGTGTTACGGCTGCGAAGCTTACTTAGAAAATCAGGTTAGAATCGAATGTTGTTTTAATATTCGGTGTCTGAAAGACTTTTTTTTCGTTAGGTTTTGACGCCAATGTTGGCGATCGTTCATAGGCAGAAATTCGGTGAAGAACTCCCTGCACCGACTGTTACTTTAGAGATGTGAAAAATGTTTATTTAAATCTGTACATTTCGTTAAAAGACGAAAAAGAAAAAATGTACATTTTGTTTTGGTACGATTTATTAATATAATTGATCATCTTAAATGTTTTAAGAAGTGAAATATAGTTACAGTAAAATGAAAAAAAAGTATTTTTTGGTGTTTTGATCGAGTTAAGACTTAAGTTGTTTTTAATTTCGAACACGTTGGCCAATCGTTCGACCAAACTCCCGATGGAAGACAGGTTAATCTAGCGTTTTTAGATTTAGGACGTTGATCTGGTTCTTCACCAGGCCACACCATGTAGTGATTTAACGAGGTGCACTGTAAATGGATTTCCGAATTCATCACGTTATCTGATTTTCCCACTATTTTTATGACGTCATTCGATATCGGAGAATCGCACGTTACACCTGGATATTTTAAAAATTATGTTTTCAGCATAACTTAGAATATTAATTACGGATTATTCTTTTAAAACTTACTTTTAACGAGTAATCGAACCGTACTATTTACTCCACCAAATTTATTCGTACAGGTGTAATTTCGACTGTTGCTCGCTCTAGCGGTGATTGGAATATCCAAACTTGAAAGAGAATTTACATTTTAAACTTTATAATTTCATTTGTCGATAAAATACCTGTGTTTATCGGCATTCCACTCCCCGATCATAATTTGCGGTTGCTGCGAGATCAAAGTTGTTGCCGTCCATTGTAATTTAGATGCATCGGAAAAGAGGCACGATAACGTGACTTTTGATCCCGGGGTCACGATAATAGTACCATCTGGTAACACACCAGTAGTTGACGAGTCGGGAATGGGATAGATTAAGATAGACGGTGTTGCGTCTAGCGAAACGTTTCCGGCTAAGAAATTTAAAGAATAAAACGACATTTTTTCTTTTCTTTTTTCTTGGTGTTAACAAAATTTTGTAACAGTTTTAATTTAACTGATAAATACATACACAGATACGATCACAAAATTATGTAACGAGAACTGATTACACGAAACGTGACCAAGATAATAATAATTTGACATGGAGTGCGTAAGTAAAATGGCGGGATAACGTAACGGTTTGTTATTATCACACGTGGTTTTTAGGTTTGGTGGTGGTGGAAAGTAGCGTTGTAGCGTATTAATTTTGTTTTCTATTATGCTTAGGAATTAAGTACCTTCGACTTCTGCCATCGATACTAA
The DNA here is from genome assembly GCA_034696085.1 of Stigmatogaster subterranea. Lineage (NCBI taxonomy): Eukaryota > Metazoa > Arthropoda > Chilopoda > Geophilomorpha > Himantariidae > Stigmatogaster > Stigmatogaster subterranea. The sequence goes on along the minus strand of JAQIWS010001485.1, from coordinate 170 downwards.
AGGTCCACAAACTGGATATTCTCCTAACCACGTGCCATTGATACATTGTCTTAAAACACTGCCGTGAAATCTGTAGGATCCAACTGTTTTACACCTGAAGGTTATCACCTGTCCATCAGGTACTGCTAGCATTTGTGCCGTGATTGGTCGACCGTTTATGGAAGCTATTA
>JAQIWS010001484.1:0-11170 GCA_034696085.1 Stigmatogaster subterranea | reverse complement strand
TTTAAATAGTGCTCCGAAGGTACTTGATTTTTCTGGAAGTGATGTTGGCATTGGAGATGACAGTGACCGTAATTTGTCTGTTGGCGGTGCGTTTTGAAGGTTGTCAACGTGACCTGGAATAAATGAAAAAATTATTGCGATTCAATTGGGATAAAAGTGAAAAATTGTTACCTATATTGATGTAGTTAACAGTTTTTGACACGATACAGCCATCTGCTTCAACTGCAAATTACAATGAAACATAACTTTTCTTATAAACTAAATTCTGTGACAAAAACGTTTATAATTTACCTGACTCGGAGTCGTCAGAATTATCCATCAGTGTAAATCGACAAAAAAAAATTTTGTTGTGCTGAAATCAGCTTTGGCTTATCGCTACATCAAAAACTCGTTTCCACAACGTACAATTTAACCTTGAAACCTGGGGACTTAATTTACCGTGTATGTATTAACATTTGGATACTACAGTACAAACAAAATTAATTTCTATTATCAACACAGCACAACCAACTTCGCAGTAATTACCAGTTCTTACTTTAAATCAAGAGATGAGGACGCACGGTGCAGAGTGCTAACGCCACGTTTACAACGAATTCGAGAAATTTTGCTAAGGAAACGCCCAAGGACAAATTACGTCACGTAAGTGTTTACAAACTGATTGCTATTTTTTTTTCTGAGAGGAAAGAACAAACGTAGTTTTAACACAAAGTGGAATTATATCAGTACTCGTTAAACTAAATAGATAACGTTTTACTTGAGCTCACGTTAATCTTTTGTTTATAGCGTAAAAAGAATACAAAAATTGTTGAGTTTGCTTCGGTTAAAAACTTTAATTAGTGTTTACAAATTGCTTAACATTAGGTGATATTATTACAAATCGTTTTGATTGAGGATGTTGATAATTACTTCACGCTTGTACGAGGTGTTTAATTTAAAAATAAATGCTGGAAATATGATCACGTGGGAAGTATACGTCAAGATAATATTTTAATTAATTGCCATGTAATTGGCCAATAGGAAAATTAATATTAAATTCGAACGTCAGTGTACGGTATTTACTTCAGAGGGCTAATCCAAGAAAAGTTTACAATCGCTTACAAAACAAGAAAAAAAATTATTTCGGAAAAACTGACTAGATATATTTAAAGCGTTATTATTCCTCTGCATTTCTGCATAAACGGTTTTGAGATTGCTGCTGTAGTGACAGCGTAGCGTGAGTTCATTAAAAAAAAAACGGCAAAAACTGTTGCAGTTGTATAGGCTTCCTTCTTTCAAGTTGTTTGACTGTTTCATCGCGCACAACTCATACACAATTTACTCGCAAAATTTCAGTAGAAATCTTATGGAACATCCACAAGTTAGTCCGAATGTGAACCACCAATTTTCACAACCTTCTACCAAAGTATTTTCGGAGTATAAATTTCTCGTCAAACAACAGAAACGACGTGAAAAATATGAAGTTCAACCACAACCTGACAACTGCTCCTTCAAAGCAAATGCTGCAGATGAAACGCACTGGGAATCCAATTATAGTATATACAGTGAAGTTTCCATCATTTTTTGCACTAAATTTTTGCAAGGAAATTGAGTTGCGGCGTGAGCGATGACGTAATGCACACTCGGAAAACCTGAATCTCTAACAAACACGTTTCAAAAAAGTGGCTAATACAACTGGATAGATTTTGCGCTCTGACTAAAACCTCAAATCGCAAAACTTTTGTGCAGAAAGGTAGAGGAGTAACGTAATCAGAAGAAATACGTAAAAAGTTTTCCTAACGAAAAATTTGTTATCGTAATTGTTTTGTAAGTGATTGTAAATTTTTTTGGATCAGTCCTCGTGCAAAAACAAAATGTTTGTTTGAAACTAAAAAAGTGTGAGTTAAGAGCAAGTACTAGCCTTTAATAAGATAGTGGCAAAGTTATTACTGTAAAACGGTAGAGTTAAAATTTTGAAAATTTTGGTTTAAAGACTCAAATAATTTTTTACTGACCACAAAATTGTGCTGTATACTGTACTTAAATTGGAATTGTGTTAATTGCATAACAAGTTAGAAATTTTTAACGGATGAACGTAATACGTTCGAGCAATTTAAAAAAATGAACATCGCAATTGCACATAAAATTTTTTCGATGTACTGTAGTAATAAATTGTCGTGCTCCTGTAGATCACAGGATAATTTGCTTTAAAAACTACAAGGGTGAAGTTTCAAGTGCCGCATATTGTTATTTGTTTGTGTGGTATAGCAAAATACTTGGAAAAAATCAACATTAGTAAGTTTATTTATAAATGTTGAATTTCTGAAGCTGTATTGCTGTATTACTTTTTAAATATTGATTTTAAAGAATTTACTCCACCAAAAAGCACTGATAATACCGATAACCTTAAAGTTATACCCAGTACAGTATATTGATGTAGTTAACCGTTTTTGACACGATACAACCATCTGCTTCAACTGCAAATTACAACGAAACATAACTTTTCATAAACTAAATTGTGTGACAAAAACGTTTCTAAATTACCTGAATCGGAGTCGTCAGAATTATCCATCAGTGTAAAACGAAAAAAAAATTATGTTGTGCTGAAATCAGCTTTGGCTTATCTCTACATCAAAAACTCGTTTCCACAACCAACAATTTAACCTTAAAACCCGGGGATTTAATTTACCGTGTAAGTATTAACATTTGGATGCTACAAGTAAAATTAATTTCTACTATCAACACAGCATAACCAACTTCGCGGTAATTTTCAGTTCTTCCTTCAAATCATGAAACTAGGACGCACGGTGCAGAGTGCTAACGGCACATTTACAACGAATTCGAGAAATGTTGCTAAGGAAACGCCCAAGGACAAATTGCGTCATGAAATTGTTTACAAACTGATTACTTTTTTTTTTCTCAGAGGAAAGAACAAATGTATATTTAATCCAAAGTAGAATTCATATCAGTATATTCTCGTTAAACTTTATAGATAACGTTCTATTGTACAGGCTTATATTATGAGCTCACGTTTATTGCATAAAAAGAATACAGAAATTGTTAAGTTTGCTTCAAGTTAAAACTTTAATTAGTGTTTACAAATTGCTTAAAATAAGGTACGTTAATGTTATTTCAAACAGTTTTGATTGCGATGTTTATAATTAATTCACGCTCGTGCATGGTGTTTAATCTAAACATAATTGCTGTAAATATGATCACTTGAGCAGGATACCTCAAAATAGTACTTTTATTAATTGCTACGTAACTGGCAATTTACAGAAACAATACTAATATTTGAATATCAATGTGAGGTGTTTACGTGAGGTGTGTACGTACAGTACAAGGGTTAATCCAAAACAGTTTACAATCGCTTACAAAACAGACAAAAAAAATTATTTCAGGAAAACTGACTAGTTATACATTATTATTAGATAGACATTACTATTGTATTGTCTCAGACAATTATCAGGCTCCAAATAGATCAAAGGATAATTTTCTTTTGAACACTACAAGGGTGGTGTAATGTTTCAAATGTCGCAAGTGTACTACTGGTTAGTGTGCGGTAGCAAAATATTTGGAACAATTAATTTTAACAATGTTATTTATAATTGTTGAATTTCTTAAGTTATATTGCATTACTTTTTAAATATTGATTGCAAAGAATTTACTCCACTGTATATAATAGATAGTAAAGATAAACCCATAGTTATGCCTAGTATATTCCCAAAGTCACACAAGAGACTAATTGTACCATACATTGGTACTTCAATTACATCTTCAATTAAATCATCTGGTTTAATTAAAGCAAAATGGGTATGAGAATCAATCGGCTGATTAACTTGCCAAAGCATCTTGTAGAAAACTTCAGAGCATGGAGGTAAACAGTTGCACTCGAGTTTGATATCAGTGTTCAAAACAATTGACAAATAAGTTAATAGTGATTCTTTAGCGGTCATTGTAGTATTGCAGTAGTTTTTGTCTATATTACCGATAAAAGGTAGTCTGTAATAGAACAAGAACAGAAGTAATCTTTATATTTTAAATATCTTAATAAGTGGTGGGTTCCCTAATAGAAAGGATTCTGCAGACTGCGGAGATTGTGTTTGAAGAATTTCTGCAACCAGGCGGCAAATTAGTGAAGAAATCTGCAGAAATTATTTTTTTGGAAGAATTTCTGCAGACAACAAGCAGAAGCTATATGGATACACGTTCTGCAGAAAGAACACCACACACAACACTTCAGCAGATATCTGCAGAACATTTTTATAAGGATTGCTTACTTGCATGCTAATAAATTCTGCATTTTTGTATGATAGCAATTTGTTTTACACTTCTGAAACAAGTTCAAAGTCACACATGGGTGCAATTTTGAGTTGTAGCGTTGAATGTGACGCATTTCTATGGTTGCCATACTATCTGTAGATGGGAAAATATCCAATTGTTTATTAATCACAGAATGGTAATCGTTGTTCAGAGACGTAATGTATACCTGCAGAACAAAAAAAATTTGTGTACATATATATTTGAAAGATTAATAATTAATCTTTATTTTACTTGCAATGATTTTCTACTGCACCTTTGAAAACCAACTGGTCTTATCTTAAATCTAAAACCCTCAATTAGTTTAATCCACGGTACTAGAGCTGAATAAGGAAATTAAATATTAAATCTCTTAAAGACAGGTACTAAATAAATATGATTACTGACTTACGAAATGAATTTTCTTCACATACTCCGTTATGCATGTAGACTAACTTTTGCTTTACAGAAAAGTTTTTAAAAGGTATACTAAACTGTAATTGAGACAAGATGTTGCAGAACTAGAGTGCGTGAGAAACAACTGGTTAGTACTTACCAAGTAACGAGGTACTGTTAACCGCCACAGATAATCTAGCATTAGTCCACTACTTTGACCTTCTTTTAACAGAGAATCAATAAAGTCAGTGATATGCACGTGACATTCGCTAACGTTTTTTCTAATTGCATAGTGGTACATTGCTCTTGCAATTTCCAAATTTTGACTACATATAATTATACTTGGGAGTTGAATAGTGTTATTGGCTTTGAGTGTAATTGCAGTTTTCGTTGGGTCATGAATATAAAATTGAATTCTAAGCGTGATGAGAAAGATAGATAATGTTGTCAAGAGTATTGTTAACAATACACTGCAATAATTTTGCCAACGAGGCTTTGTTTTCATTGTAGATGTAAGCTTTTTCAATTCGTCTGCGACAGCAACAGAATAAATTTTGTATACACCACAGTATCTGTACGAATAACAGAGACATACTTGGAATAATTTACAAATGGATAAAACAGATAGTCCTAAAAAGAGACTCAATGTTCCTCCGATATCCACAAGTAGATTCACGAGACCATAATGAAATTTTTGATTAGTTTCAGTCACTACTGATTGCTCATTTATGAAGAAAAGGGTGTATGCTTTATTAGCAAACTTATTGTTGTGTTTGAATTGTGGATAAAGTAAAGTCATGGAACAAAGCTTCCGTGAACAGGCGGAACACATATATCTCTGATGGTCAACTAAATAAAGTGATTGTGTGTATACATGAACAGAAGTAGATCGGTTTTTTAGGCTGCTACAATCAACCAACTTCAAATCTTTAGGCATGAAAGGTAACCTGTTTATTAAAGTATAAATTTTTCACGTTTGCTGTGCTTTCACGAATTGGTAAATTACGCTTACCAACATTTCAACTTCGCGAATCTTTCGCTTACACAATTTTTGAAGCACTGATGAATTGTAGTTTTTATATATTCATTGCTTTCGTCGCAGGGTGAGCTTGGAGTGTTTAAGGTATTAAACTGTAAACAAGCACAATATTTTTTTGGGTAGTGAAACACTTTTTAGTCAGAAAATTAAGGTTCACATACTTTGTCAATTCTGAATGAAATTGTAAACTTTTCACGAATACCAGTGAAAAACGTGGTAGTCTTACTCAGTCTGAGCTACACGATTTGCAAAAAAAGGTTTTTTGTTTTACTCTGGAAGGAGTTGGTAAGTTCGGAAATAAAGTATAACACTCCAACTCCTGACAGTGTGTACGATCATCCACACCGTGTTTCATGGATAGGAAAACTTTTTTAAAACTTTTTTTAAAAATCTGTAAATTTTTGAGTTTGCAGCAAATGACAATTTCTGTACTTAAGTTTTTATTGGAGCTGGAGTATTAACAGATGTAAAAGATATCAGATGTGTAAATAATATCCTAAATAAATACCGACATAAAGTTATGAGTTGAGTAACCTTTTCGTTGCAACTGAACTTTGAAGGATGTTCCGAAGTTTATCTTATCGTCTAAAGTAATTTTAGAAGTAAGATTGTCACTACTAATAGTTGTAAAATATTGAAGGTTAATTACCTAAAGTAATTACTGTCCGTACTCCTGTTATTATAGCTTCCTGGCTCCATTTAATTATGGATGAATCGTTGGTGGTTAATTGTACATCGTCTAAAATCTTATTTCCCTGTAGATAATGAATTAATAATTTAGTATACCAGAATTTCTGTATATATTTTCTGTGTTTTAATTACACGTATTAATTGTATTCTGTCTATGTTTGGAGATGGATTCGTTGCAACCCAGAAATGAGTGAAATTGACCGTTTCTTGACTCGTGTCGAACGCGAGAAGAGCTATATTTTTGCCGTAATTTGACACGTCAGAATTTCGTACCATATTCCAATACGGTCCAAGAAAATCAGTGTCAACACCCTCTATCGACAATGACGGCATTGTTATTGGATCAGTGTTTAATTCCACATCAGTTCGGATTGGTGTCGATGCATAATAGGAGACTCGCTCGAAAATTTGGAAAGAGCACAGTGAGAAATTACAAATTCCAAAAATTAGCAAAATTATGCGTAGACTGATAAACTTATTTTTACGATACTGATCAAAAAATTCTTCTACTGGTGACGCAGCTGATTGTTGTTGTGAAACCAATATAAATCGTACTCTACGTCTTAAAATATGATCCCGCTTATTCGCTAAGATTCGTATAGTAGTTTTCTTCATGATGAAAAATTGAAATTTGTGGGGAGAAGTGCGTTGTGCTGAGTTTTGCAGGATCTTTACAAATGAAATTGTTTTTTTATTAATGATTAGTATTTCTTCTAGCGAGGGAGTAATGTATACTCTGTCTGGATGTTTCATGTCTTGTTTGTTGACAGGGTGTAATTACAGACTTACCAAACCAATAAGCTGACTATTACAACGTTACTGTGTATACAGTATAGTATTGAGTTACAAATTGTACGTAAATTGTAAGTAATTTTGTAAAAGTTGTGCGAGCTATAATTTCGTTAATACGGAATAGAACGTAATATAGATTGATTACACCAATTTTCGAATTATGTTGTTTTCCGTTTTTTTCTTTTCTGTTACACACAGATAGAAAAAACTACTGTGTGCTTGATCAGTTTACTCCGTCAAAATATTTCTATGACTGTTGGGTAATGATATGGCAACGTAAGCGTTGTGGGCGTGTTGATTTTCTGCGCGTTGCTCACAACAGGTGCAGCAATCTAAAAGTTAATTTACTCAATATTTGTTAGTACAGCATTGAAGTGAGTGTACTCCAGCATATAAAATCCAAACATTGAGGAAATTTTCAAATTTAGAAATCGAAAACTACGGTTTTCTTAAGAAACAATTAATATTAACCGTGTTTTCAACTTTTAAATATTTCCTGATTCATGAATACATTTTCAATTCTTAAGAACTTGATTTCCGTTCAAGATAAGTTAGTTTTTTTAACTAAATGACTAGAGTTTTTCCCACCACGTTGTGGCGAGTTCGAGTGGGTTTGTTTTTCGGTTTGGTTGTTGTGGTTTTTATTGTGCTTTTTGTCAGTGGTTTTTGTTGGTGCGTTGTGTTGAGTGTGGCGTTGTCATTTTGCTGGGTGGTGTTACTATTGATTGCTGGTTGTCCGTTTGGGATTTGGGTGTTGTTGGTGTGTTGGTGTCTTGGTGTCTGCAGCTGGGGTTTGGTCGTCGTCGTAGTCTGCAATGTGGGTGCTGTTGGCGCTTCTGTTTCTTGTTTCTCTCGTGCTCTTTGTTCATTGCTCTTAGTCGCTCCTCGCCATTTGTCCTTCCTGTGCTCTCTCTGTTCTTTGCCGTTTGTTTCTACTGCACTCTCTCACTCTGTTTGTTGCTCCAAGCCATTTGTTCTTGAGCACTTGCCTCTTTTTGGTTTGTTTCCGGTTCTTTTTTGTGCGTTTCCGGTTGTCTTTGGTTGCGCTCTTTTTGGTGCAGCTTTGCCTCTCTTTGGGGCATTTTGCGTTTGGTTTTTGTTTTCTTTTCGGCGCGCGGGCATCTTTTTGGGGTGTCTTTTTGGTGGGCTTTCTGTTCCTTTTTGGTTTTTTTGTTCTTTTTGGCGCATGCACTTCTTTTTTGGGCATTTTGTTTTTGGTTCTTCGTGTTTTTTCTGGCGCGCGCGCCTCTTTTTTGGAGCGTTTTGTTTTTGGTTTCCGTGTTTTTCTGTTCCTTTTTGGATTTTGTGTTCTTTTTGGCGTGCGCATCTATTTAAAATGGTTTTCTGGTTCTCCTTGGCGCGCGGATTCTTATTTAGGCGGTTTTTGGTGGGCTTTCTGTTCCTTTTTGGTTTTTTTTTGTTCTTTTTGGCGAGTGCGCCTCTCTTTGGGGCATTTTGGTTTTGGTTTTTCATATTCCTTCTGGCGCGTGCGCTTCTTTTTTGGGGTGTCTTTTTGGTGGGTTTTTGTATTCTTTTTGGCGCGTGCGCTTCTTTTCTGGAGTGTTTTATTATTGGTTTTCGTGTTTTTTCTGGCGCGACCACCTCTTTTTTTGGCGTTTTGTTTTTGTTTCCGTGTTTTTCTGACGCGGGCGCCTCTTGGTTTTGGTTTTTGGTGTTTTTTCTGGCGCGTGTGCCTCTTTGGGGCATTTTGGTTTTGGTTTTTCGTGTTCCTTTTGGTGCATGTGCTTCTTTTTTGGGGCGTTTTGTTTTTGGTTTTCATGTTTTTCTGTTCCTTTTTAGTTTTTTTGGCGCGCGCGCATCTTTTTTAGGTGTCTTTTTGGTGGGTTTTCTGTTCTTTTTTGGTTTTTGTGTTCTTTTGGGCGCGCATGTTTCTTTTATGGACGTTTTGGTTTTGGTTTTTCGTGTTTTTTCTGGCGCGTTCTTACAGTTCACTTGGCTCCGTGCTGCACAAACCGTCTGTTTCTGTTCTTTTTCCATCTTGCTTCGCCTCTGGTGTTGATATCAGGCCTTGTGTTATCTACCCGCGACAGCTGCGCATTCGAGTTGCGTTGTCACCACTTATCTTTTCTTCTGTTCAGCCAGTGCGCGGCAATGACGCAACACAACAATTATTTTGGTTCTCGGGGCTTTTTTGCTTCTTTCGGATCAAACTAAACTACGTCATGACCATTGTTGCAGAGCAACCGAGCTGTGGCGTCACCACTTATCTTTCTACTGTTCTGCTGGTGCGCGGCAATGATGCCACACAACAATTACTTTGGTTCTCGGGGCTTTTTTTGCTTCTTTCGGATCAACTAAATTTTTTTTATTATACCCGAAGGGGGGATTGTGAAGAAAATACTTAACAATTCGACAATGTTCTCTTCCACTTGCAATTATTTTAGTTTTAGCAGTTTACAATGTAGATCGGAATATTATTTTTAAAGCAGCATTAAATGTTTGACTACTGTAGTCTGGAATCGTGAATCGGAGTATTTTGAGAGAAATTCAGCTGCAACTTATCTGCAACGGCAATGCATGTTTTCTGCTCGAAGAGAGAGTCGATTATAACGTCTTCAATTCAGTGGAAAGGAAAGATTTTAATATGTGCAACTGAAGAAAATAAAGAATTAAATTTAAAAAAAACAACCCAGTTTTAACCCTAAGATGGTTCTATATTGTAAACAAATGTTTTTCAATGTATTTGACTCCTGAATCTTGTTTTTATTGTTTTCCCCTAAGGCTGTGATGTGCGGACTACTGGACTTTTGCGCGCGTGTCAGCTGTGCGGGCGTTTAAGTTGGGTTTTACACCTTTTTCCGGTGTTTTGTCCGGAATTTGGAGTCGTGCTACCGACATTCCCCCATGTCGGTGTACATAATTACGAGTTCCTTTGTGTTTGAAACCTAAGTTTACCTCCTGAAGAGCTATCGGGAGAATGGCTGGGTTTTGTCCTTTGTGAAAACGTGTGTGTAACTTCGTGTATTTCATTTTTGTGTTTCATTAATCACCTCATTACATATTCATCGTGTTGTCTGAATTTTAGTGTTGGAAAACGGCCTTTATTTTGTATTAATTCTGCGTTGTTCTTCACTTTGTGAAGAACACTCATTTAAACAATGGTGACTCATTTCACATCGGGTTACTTCCTGGGTGTTGGTCCTTTCTATTTCTACAGTGTTAATTTAATAATTCTGCCGGCTATATTCAATAGCCATTCAATTTATATTTTGCTACAGTATTGTATTATTGTCTTTATATTACCATTTAGCCGTTGAACCTTCGTTTATTTGTTTAATCGTTCATTTCAACCTCATATTTCATCTTTAATAACTGTGGTTGTGAGTGATATATTTTGTACTGAACGCGACCATTTAGCAATTCAATTGTACTGTATGGTAGAATAAACTCGTTTATTTTTGTTATTCTACCTTTGCGCGCGGTCTAATTGGGTGGAAACAGCTGATTTTGCTGCAGTTAGAAATATTTAAATTTCAGAAAAAAGTAAGAGCTTATAGGCTTGAAAATATTTAATAGTTTGCTAGTTGAATAATTCTTTAAACGCATAATTTGAAACATCAGACAATTATAAATTGCTTGTTTGGTTTGGTTGAATTGACAAACTTTTGTATTGAAATATTATTAGATACAATACACTACAAAGAAAATTAATTTCTACTGTCTACTCAGCATAACCAACTTCGCAATAATTACCAGTTTTTACTTTAAATCAAGAGATTGTAACGGAATCACTTTTCCGTTGCGATAAACTACTTCGAGAGGGCGCCCCACTCTCAAAAAGCGCTAAGTTCAAACGCCGTTGGGAGAGCAAGCGAAAGTGTATGTATAATAATTTCCCTGGAAAACACCAGGGGAACCGAAAACATTTACATATTCCACCGCGGACCTGAGGTCAGGTGAGGTCAAACCGATTATTCCGAGGGGAGTCACCCCTCGGAGGTATTTAAACACCCACCT
>JAQIWS010001483.1:0-11170 GCA_034696085.1 Stigmatogaster subterranea | reverse complement strand
GTCTTTGTGTTTCAATTTCGCGCGTTTCGGAATCGAATTTTGAACGTGTACGGAGCGTGCAAGGTCGCCCGTGACAATGTTGCATGTAACACCTTCTGCTACTGATCCCATGTTGTGAACTTTCGGTGGAAAGATGATTGATTGAAATTTGCAGAGCAAAGAACTGAAATTAAATTTTCAGTAAATCTAGTAGAATGACGTAGAATCTTTCTAAAAGTTGCAAAAAGGTTTCAACACCATATTAACAGTTTTCACAAGAGCATCAATGAGAAAAAACGAAATGGTACAATAAGTCCCGGTTTTTTTAGCCGCACATTATGTTTGTATGATGAAATATTAGTTATTATTTGTCACAACTCTGCACAGTTACAGGGAATTGATTTCGAATTTTATAAATTGCCTAAGCGGCCACTGCGAACTACTAGACATTTACGGCGACAAATTGCAGACAAAATAAAGATAAACTCTCTACCGTTTTTCTCATCACGCAATGACTTATTTATACGATTGATTTAATTTTTACCATTATCAAAATTTGTATTAACATGAGACTGATTCCAATTGGTCCAGCAGATAGTCTGGCAGAGGATACTCCAGCAGTCATTGCGCAGAAAAAATGTAGAGTATCAGTTTTTAAAGTTCAATGACTGCCCGTCAGATTTGCAAGTACGGTAGTAATAAATATCAGTTTTAGGTTACATACCATTCATTCAGTAAAATAACCATGCATTAAATTTATCATTTTAAATTTAAAAAATGGAGTAAGGACCACGAGTCAAAATTATTTATTACGCCAAAAATGCTGCAAATAGCTTTTTTGTTAACTGACGAACAGTCGAAAAATGGCTTTCTCGGTATCACAATGTATCACTTGATGCGATAAATTCTTAATAGCAAAAAATATCACTTAGTGATTGCTGACGTGCTGACTCACACTGCTTGCCACCTTTGACTCGCCGCAAATTATCGGGCAATAATTTTTTTTTAAGCAAAATGATACCGTTATCAAAATTTCTGATTAAAGTAGACATCCTTATATAACTAACTTCAAATACTGACACTAATGGCAGACATTTACTAACATGTACTATTCTCCAAACTTTTTCAGAGGTTCTGTTGGATTACTGTATGCAAAAGCACAATAACATTATACAAAGTTGCACTTTAACATTCAAACATGGATGCTAGCCTGATACTATGCGCCGTTCTTTTTCTCACTTTTTGTTACTGGAAGTTTGTACAATCAGCTAAATTACCTCCCGGACCAACTGGAATCCCAATTTTAGGCTACATACCATTCATCACAAAGATTCCTTACATCAAATTTAACACTTTGAAAGACAAATATGGAGATATTTTCAGGTTAGTTAAAATTTTATAAAAAAATTTAAAATGTTTATTTTAAGACTACTCCCGTAGCTTGTATATAGGACAAAGACTTTTTATCGTGTTATCATCTTACGACATCGTGAAAGAAATATTTATTAAACAAGGAAATAATTTTTCTGGACGTCCGTATTTGGCAACTGCTTCACCACCCGAATTTTCGGAGTCAAAAGGTTACCTTTTAATTTTTATTGTTTTTTGTTTTTAAAAATTATTTTAAATTTATAACCGTAGTTAAATTTATCAGGGATCTTATTCAATGAGAGAGCTAGCTGGCTAGAAAATAAGCAAGTTACCACGAATATTTTGAAAATATTTTTACGAGATAAAGCTTTGGGTGAAACTGTAATAATGGTAATGTACCACGGCGGTAATAAGTTTAAAAATATATTTTCTAATTTTGTTTTCCACAGAATGAAATTCAACACTTTTTACAAGAAATTCGTAAATTTCACGGAGAAGCAAACGATGTCTCCGAATCATTTAATTACTCTACGACAAATATTAGTTTGGCGTTTATAATTGGAAAACGAATCGATTTTAATGACCATCAATTAAAATCTTTGCTGCGATATGTGCGAGAGTATATCACCGCAATTCAATTTTCAGGATGCGAAATGGCATTTCCCGCAATTTGTAAAATTCCATTTGTGCAAAAGAAATTTGCCAATTCGGTCGGAATGTAAGAAGCACAGTATAAGTAATCTAGATTACTTATACTGTGGTAAGAAGACAATCAAGTTTCGCGTACCTGTTTAACATACTGTATACTGTGTAATCATTTTCAGGAATGCATACAGGCAGCTGCATAAATATTTTGACGACGAGATAAGTAAACTCGATGTAGCGTCACAACACAATACCGCTGGCTTCAGCATGATTTCTGAATGGCTTCGTCTATATCCCAAAGAAAATCTAAAATTTGAATACCACAGTAAACATCACTAGTAGCGATTATTAAATTTTCTTTCATGACATTTTCTTCTATTCACCAGAAAACCAATTGAAAGCAATTTTAATCGATTTTTTATTGGCTGGTTCAGACACAGTTGCAATTTTCCTTCAGTGGGCTGTACTATTTATGGCAGAATATCCAAACGTACAACAAAGAATACAAGAAGAAATTAATGCAGTAATTGGGAAAACGAACATTCCTACAATGGCTGACCACACAAAAATGCCATACACGGAAGCAACAATCATGGAAATTCATAGAATTATAACGATAGTACCTATGGGCATACCACGCATGTAAATTAACAAAAGATTTCGTATCGTAAGAAAAAAAATGTTCTAAGTTTTTACGCGTTAAATTTAATATAATTTAGGAATAACGAGACTGCAGAAGTTCGAGATTATGTCATTCCAAAAGATTCACTAGTGATCGCCAACGTATGGGCAATTCACCACGACCCAAAAATATTTCCCAATCCAGAAAAATTTTGTCCAGATCGTTTTTTAGAGAACGGACATTCAAAGAAAATTGCTGATTTAATTCCATTTTCTGCCGGTAAATTTTTTGGTTTATTTTACCAAATATAATAGTTTAAAACAATATGTTCGACAGGTAAACGACAATGCATGGGTGAAGCATTGGCTCGACTAGAATCATTTTTATTCCTCGTGTCAATGTTGCAGCGTTTTACGTTTAAAACACCTACAGGAGTCAAATTAAACTTTGACGTTAACTTCAAAAATGCCAATTACCCATTTCCTCAAAAAATCTGTGCATTTCAACGAGAATAATCTACACTCAATTCTCGTCTACGGCTGCTCCGTGCTTAACTTGTTGTTTCAATGTTTCATCACCAAACATTTTTTTTGCAATACTTCGAAAGATTCTGCACTGTTTCATCAAAAATGTAATTTCAGTCTTGTGATTTCTAAATTTTACTCACTTTACTCACTTCTAGTGAGAACAAATTATACAACAGTTCCCGTTTCTTTTAAGCCTCACCTTGCATTTGTATGTTGAAATACTGTAAGATGTATTTTTTCTCACAACTTTGCACAGTTGCACGGAACTGATTTCCGATTTTTCAGCTTTATAAAGCAAAATACTAAAAATTATATTCTTGACAATTGCAGCAGTAAACGGATGTCAGAAAAAAAAATAAGTCATCCACGGACACAGAACAATTCCTCTCACAGTCTACGCAGATCCACAAAATCGACAAAGAACACAATTTAATTACGATATGATGTTACAGCTTTTTTGGCACTGACTCAAATATTTTTGATTATCACTGCACTAAATCATTATTTTTAAGTATTGTACCCATTGTTTTGCTCTGAATATAAAATAAAAGACAATTCACATGTAATTTTATCTGCTAATCGGTCACGTGTTGATGAAAACCAGTAAATGATATTTACTAGTTAGTCCAAGGTTTACCATACTTAATATCAAACATTGCATTATCATTAAAATGCCTTCTTAAATATGACGAAATAAAAACTGCAAATAATGTGGAAAATAAATTGAAATATTCTGCGTGTTGACGAGTCGATTGAGAAATAATTTATTTTTTAAATGACCAAATGTTAATTTTTGTATCATCAATATTTGAGATCAAGTGAGATAAGAAATCTGGCATTGGATATGGCCTTCAGTTACATTCTAATACTCTCCGCACTTTTTCTGTGGTTCAGGTACAATACATATATGAAAAGTCATCGAAAAATCTTCCTCCGGGACCAATGGGAGTTCCTACTTTTGGATATGTACCGCTTATGGGCAAAATCAACACCCAAAGTTTACTAAGTTAAAAGCTAAATATGGAGATATATTTTGGTAAATTGCAATGCCTAGCTTCAGTTTTATCGTATACAGTATTACAATATTGACCTTAGTTTTTACATAGGACAAAGTCTCTTTGTCGTCTCGTCATCGTACGCAGTCGTAAAAGAAGCATCATGCTGATTAATCGACTTTGTATTCATGTTTATGATAAAATACGATATGCACAACGCTTGATTCAAAGTCTGACAGTCGAACGGCAGACATGGAACTCTACGTACTAATAGTCTCCATATTTTTTTTGGTGTACTGGTACTGGAATTATGCAAGGTTACCGAAAAATCTACCTCCGGGACCAGTGGGAGTTCCATTTTTGGGATACATACCATTTATGGGCACAACTCATCGCGAAACATTTTCTAAGTTAAAAGCGAAATTCGGAGACATATTCTGGTAAATTGCAATCCAAACTTCAGTTTTCTCAAAAGTTACAATCTCGATCTTAGTCTTTATATTGGCCAAAAATTATTTGTCGTCTTGGCGTCGAACGCGGTTGCAAAAGAAGCGCTAATAAAACAAGGAGATAATTTTGCTGGGCGTCCAGTTCTCGTATCCGCAGTACCACCTGAATTCAACGACACTAAAGGTAAAAATATTTCGATATTTACAAATATCGTGTATTACTTAAGCGAGTATGATTTCATAGGAATCGGTCTAAACTCTGGAAAATTGTTTAATGAATTCAAACAAATAAGCTTATCAGTTATCAAAACATTCACTCGGAGTGACGGAAACGGTGAATCCATTATAACAGTAAGCAAAATATGCATTGTACTGAAGACATGAAATGGCTGTGAGTAATCTCACGTTAGCACATTCATTTAACTTATTGTCTGCAGAATGAAATTCAGTACCTGCAACGTGAAATCGATCAGACTCAAGGAAAACCGACAGATATTAGTGAATTAATTTCTACCAGTGTGATCAATGTAATTTGGTATTGTTTGTTCTCAGAAAGGATGGATAAAAACGACGACGACTTTAACACTATGTTATACCATTCGCGCAGACGACTAGAAGCAATTCAATTATCCGGAATTGAAATTGCTTTTCCTCAAATTTTCCATATTCCGTTCGTACGGAAGATATTCCAGGCTTCAATTGCAATGTAATCTCAACTTTTACAATTTATCCTAACCGACAAAGCATTTTATCAATATTTGATTCGTCTCAGGGATTCTTACTCGGGCGTACATAATTATTTTAATGATAAGATAACTCAACAAGAAACATCAGCAAAAGCAAAAAAAGAATTTAACTTTGTTCAGGAATGGTTCAAATTGCATCCGAGAGAAAGTGATGACCACGATTTCTATCGTAAGTAATCTGATCCCACCGAAAAATATTTTAAAGACAATAACGGTCTTTAATTGTAGGAAAACAACTGACACCCGTTCTGACAGATTTATTTGGGGCTGCTTCAGAAACAACAGTCAAATTTCTTCAGTGGGCAATACTCTACGTGATGCAATACCCGGATATCCAAAGGAGAGTACAAGCTGAGATTAAGGAAGTGATCGGAAAATTTAACAAACCATCCATGATGGATAAAAATAAAATGCCCTTTACCGAAGCTACGCTGATGGAAGTACACAGAATATCACCAGTCACACCTTTCAGTCTGCCTCACGTGTATGATTAAACTCTCCACGCATTAGGCAATTACTATATGTACTATAAACCATTTACAGAAACTCAAAAACTTCTATCGTTAATGGTTACACTATCCCTGAAAATTCAATAATTATAACAAATATTTGGGAAATGCACCACAACCCTGAAACATTTCCAAATCCTGAATCATTTCGACCCGATCGATTTTTGGACAATGGTGTATTGAAAAGAGTCGAAGAATTAATTCCTTTTTCCATAGGTAAGTGAAAAGATTTACGGTACATTGTATATACAGATACCGTAATACGATTTTTATTTTCTCATTTTTCTCGCTAACAGGCAAACGTCAATGCATAGGTAAATCTTTAGCCCAAATGGAATTATTCCTGACGTTCACGTCTCTTTTGCAACGGTACACGTTTAAAAAACCTAAAGGCGTTCAGTTGGATTTTACGTACGACTTTATGGCTGCCGTAGGTCCAAGGCAATACAAATTGATCGCAACCCCAAATTAATCACTAAACGACTTAAAGTGGCAAATATAATGAAGTGTAGAAATAGCCATTGCATTTTAAAAGCTCTGCAAGTATGAATAAAAATATATTTTATCTTTCGTACTGATTTTTTTTGTCTATTGACGTCATCAGTCATACAGTATCACCAGTGGCGTATCCAGGGGGAGGGCGCAGGGTGCTACAGCCCCCCCTTTTTTGCCAAAAATTTTTATTTCCATATTTTTATTAACACAAAGTTCAAATTAAAATGGAAAATAAATATAGATACAGTTCCATCAGCGATTTCTATGAAAATTCTTTACAAGGTGAATATATCACCTTACCAGGTTTAGTCATTTTTGCTTACAATATTTTTCAGCACCCCCCTTTGTAAAATCCTAGATACGCTGGTGAGTATCACTGATCCATAGTTGATAGTCGAGTAGAAGTTGGCTTCTCCACGATGCGTGTAGCTGAGTTTCTAATTTTTGACGCGGGGAGCGCTTCGGTAGTGTAATCCCATCTCGCACTGCGCGCTTCGTTTCCGTTCGAACGCGTTTTAGATCTTTCTCGTTGGCTTTTCTTTCTTCATTTTGACGCATGTTTCAAAAAATAATGAGGGAATCTTGGTTTAAATCATTATAAGAATGCTTTAGTTTTAAACTAAGATGTGCAATGGCGAATATAAGAAAAAACTGAAGTTGCGGGAGGTGATTTAAAGTAGGCTTTAAATTAGGGTTACGTCAAATGTAACCCTAATTTAATTTGAAACCGACTTGAAATGTTCAAAAAATGACATTTGTAGATGTGGGATGGTTTTTTTGAGTGTTGTAAGATAAAAATTTGTCGACTACGAAAAATGGTCTAAATCGACAAATTTTTATCTCGCGCACAAACTAAACTGAAAACAAATGGCGGTGTTAAACCTAAAATTTTATTACGGCTTGACTTGTGAAATCTACTACTCCTTAAAAAAAAAGATATTTCGTTCTTTGATTACCGTACTTCTTTTCATTTGTCATACAATTTTGTAAATAATATTTTGCCCGTGTAATTTATAATTTGCTTTACTGTAACGTGAACTGGCAATCTATACTCTATACTGTTAGACCAACTTTGTGGGATATAATTATTGTATTTTGCGTTCATAGAAAAGTCCTTGTGTTTGAATTGTCAATGCTGGGGTTATTAAACCGAAAAATTCCACGGTTGACGAGACCCACTGACCCAGTTGTTGGTATTAGCAGTGGTTCTTGAGTAGTCTTAGGCCGGTTTCATGAACTATAAACTACGTTTTTTCGTTTCAGATGCGTTTGTATAGTATTTGGGTGTCACTTATCCTCAAAAATCTTTGCGGTAAAGATAAAAACCGCGTTATCTCGACACCGAGTTGACGAGGGACACCTGTATACTGTAGTGCTAAAAATATTGTATGCTAAATTTCAAAATATTTTACTTTCGCCCCTGGGTGTCCAACCTTTTTTGATATTGTACATCGAGATAATTTCTGGTGATTTTCAGTACTGTACTTCCATTACTCTCTCTCTCTCTCTCTCAGTACTGTACAAGTACTGTGGCAATGAATTACTACAAAGTTCCAAATGGAGTTATTTGTTATCTTTCTAGTACTGTACTGTAATCCAATGTTAGATTTCACGAAACTGTGAAATGAAACAGATTTTACGAATGAGAACAATTTTTGTGAAAAATACGAAAGTTAAATTAAGTTTTATTACTGTCAGAATTATTTTGACACCAGTTGGCAGCTTTTAAGACGGATCATCTCACATAATTTTTTTGCGAACTTCACAAAATTTCGCTTCACTGTTCATACAAAAAGTATTTTAAGATTATGCGTGAAGTATTAGTTACAACAGATTTTGTACCATGTTTGACAATTCGGCGAATTATAGTAGAAAAAAAAGATTGGGTACCTAGGATTTAAATAATTTACGGAGTACATTAAAACAGTATGCTCGATTTTCAATTCTTAAATTTGTGCCTAATCCTCATTACTCTCTCTCTCTTTCTCTCTCTGTGCCTAAATTTATCTTCTGACATAAACTTTATAACATTGTACTATGTGCTAAATTTGTGTATAGCGCTGGACATTTTTTTTACTGCTGTTAAAATATTTGACGTAATCTTATTTAGGAAAAAAAATATTACGAAGCGCACAACCATTTAGAATTTGTTTGCTCTGATTTTGCCAAATATTGTATTGACTTGATTTATTTAACCGTAATCTGTTGCATTCATCTTGGCTTAATTCTACAGTATTAGTAAAACATAAATTGTAATAACATTTGGGTTTTATTTTTGACTTTGTGGATTTGCAATTCTTGTAATGTTCATGGTGAATTTATTTTATAACACTAATTTGAGAAAAATATCATTGATCGAGGTTCAATTCTATTTTACAATTGTCATCAATGAATACTGAATTTTTTAATACAACTGCGGAAATAATGTTAGTATAGCTTACGTTGCAATATATTATTTTTGCAATATTTTAAGTAATGATCCACTTTTTAACACTGCTCAATTAGCGACGTTGAATTATAATTACGGTACCGTCAAAGCGGGTCATTGGGGCCGCTGCGGGTGAAAATGTTCACCCGCAGTGGCCCCAATGACCCGCTTTGACAATAGTTGCGAAATAATTGTCTAGCTTGGATGTTAATGAATTCCGTCAATTGGTCAATATTGTACGGTAATTTGTAATTTTATTTTTCCACTGCTGTTCGTTGTTAAATCTCAAAAGATACCGTAGTATAACCTCATAATGTAATGGATTCTATAGATAGATTGCGCAGTGTGTAACTTGCTTCTACGCTGTGAAATAATTATCATTCTTACACATTGCATTTTGATCACGTTAGAACATGGAAGTTCTTAATCCTACATTGTTTGAATAATTTTTGCTCATCGTAATAAAAGTACATTATTCGTAAACGCGAAATTTGCATCATTTATTCACGTGTCAGCTCATGTATTACATGAAAATTTAAAACGTATTCTTACTGATACAGTATAAAAAAAATTTTTGGTTTAGTATTTATCAATTTTCAACATAGTGCGGTATTCTAAACGTTGAAGAGTGTTTAATTAATTGTGTATACTTCTTAACAGCTACTGCATATTTACTACAAAAATTACTCTTTGGGTATGTTCTGCAATCAATTGCGCAACGTGGCGTCGCAAGAAAATTCCGCATTTACATTTACAGTATTCATTCGACGTGTATGTGAAATATTTGTGTTATCAACGCTTTAATACTTTATTTAGCATTCCGAATGAACCAGTCAGAAGGAAAAGAACGAAAATAAAAACTTCTAAGTCTAACGGCGCTGCAGCACCGTTTACTTTGACACTACATTATCTGTAATAATTTCACTACAGGTCGCTGGCGCGCTGACATCGCAGTGTGATCATATCACTTTTTCTATTTACCCACGTACTCAACCATGTTTTACCATTACCAATCCATCTCGGAGAAAGAGAAGACGTGCGTCGCGCGAAGTCAACGCAGGACTTTTCCTTTGTTTCACCACGTGATGAATTTAACACGCTGTTGAATCCCGCAAACTGATTGATCCGTTACCGATTTCATTTATTTACGAACGCTGTATTTCAGCAGGTTATGTCAAAGAATGAACTCTCGTTTACAACGAAGCGCCTTTGACCCACGTGTTACCAACGGAGAAGTCGTTTATTCATCGTAAATTTACCGCCCTCACGTGGTTCGATGTTTCGAAGAATTATTGACTTTATTCACAAACTGAAATATTTTTTAACCGAGAAATCTGAAAACCGTTTGCTGACGTTTCGACAAACTTTTTATGAAAGCGTGTTAAGTGGAAATTTACTTACAAACTACAAGTTAGTGATTTCAAATCACGTGAGCGCACTTTAGTTAGAGAATTTTTACGAACCAGGCAATACATTTTGCAAAGCATATTTTATTGACGTGGTTATTGTAAAGAGTGACTGCAACAAATTATACTGTTGTTGCTTGTTGGTGACAAAGCCAAATTTTAATTTGATCTATTGATTTGTCATTGTAATTATTTTTTAATTTTTCTAATACCGTCCGGTATCTATCTCTCTCGTTTGAGTAGCAATGCTCTATCATTTAGATTTTAGAAAACAAATATCTTGTTCAGTTGCCATTTTCACTCTTACAATTTTTAGCTACTGTCGTGGTAAATGATTTTGTTAAATCCAGATTATCACTCAATTAACAGCTAATTTAAGAACTTATCCGACTAAGCAGTTGTTTAAATAGTTTTGTTAAGTTGAAATCATTGACAAATGAATGTTAAATGTTGTGCTACATTAATACAAATGCATTTTTCTCTGTAACGAGTAAACTTTCAGTACCACCAGTTAAAATATTGAAAGCAAATTTTCAGTGTTATTACACCGTCTTGCTTGTTGAAAATCAACAATGGTAACATTAATAACAGTGGTTTCAAAACAATTACAGATTGTAATTTGCAAAGTTGGATAGTTAAAAACGAATAAAGGCACAACTGACACTTCTAAAAAGCTGTTGAGTCACTAAAAAAAAATTGATTATATTACGCATTTAGAAAATTTTGTAAGCTTGCTTGTAGAAATGCTTCTGTGCACTATACTGTGTATCTGTAATCCTTCATATCTATCCCAAAATGTGCCGATACGCAGAGATTTCTGCGTATGAGCGGTTTGAATGACTAACATTTTAAAAATAGCTTATTTGAACTTTAACAAGGTTGGCCCGGGTGGGAAGTCCAACTCTCACCTCTACGTGGTTTCCCGGGATAAACCCACACGGTTGTGTGGGGCCAACGAGAGCTCTGGTTGTTTGTTGCCATTTGTATGTTTCTGTCCA
>JAQIWS010001482.1:0-11181 GCA_034696085.1 Stigmatogaster subterranea | reverse complement strand
ATATCCAGTTTTAAATATACAAAATAAAAGAGATTTCTTTTATTTCTCCTCTGACTGCATTGAAATTCACAAGAATACTCCACGAATTTTCTAAACCGACTTTTTCAGTTGCGTGTCAACCGTTTCAATGACGTTTCTTTGACTGAAGAACCGTGTAATTTCAGTTGAAATTATCGCATCACGGCTCTTGTAGCTAAGATCAATTGTGTAGTGTTGTATTTTGTACACGCTATATTTAATCACTTTTTTTTTCAGGTTAATATTATTACTGTGTTTCAGGTTTTTCAGGTTAATCGTTTCCCCCCCCCCCCATGGGTTGGGTAAGTAGTTGTTTCTCTTTTTTTCCCCCCCCAGTTTAAATGCGAACTACGACACTGCGCTATCTTTGGATTGCTCCACAAACGACGACACATGTATCCGTCTGGGATGAATAACTAAGCGATGAGGGACTGATCAACGCGGCAGGGAGAGGACTGGTCAACTACTCCCGCCATGGCTGATGGAATTCCGGCCTCAAGATTAAAACGTGAGGGCACGACGCTATGGATTTTTTTCCCCCACCGCGATGTTTTTGCGTGCACGGAGGAGGGATGTTCGGCTTACTACTCCGCCGCACAGTGGCCATGGATGAAGGGATCGCTGATTCGCCACCTGCTCAACGTGCACCAGATCAGGATCAGCTCCTTCGTTCACATCTGTGCACAATGTGATGAGGACATCGGGCCCAAACCTGCTAATCACAGGTGCCGCGCCCCACCTGCGCCACCGCTGCCGATCACCTTTGAACTGCCCTTCAAATGTGACCGATGCGACCAGTCGTTTGCCGTCAATCAGGGCCTGGTCAACCATCGAAAGGCCCACACGATGAGGGATCGCCGAAATGCACAGGATGTCACCCTCCCACTCCGCGGTGCTGTCCGTCATACTTTACTCGCTCTAGCTAATTCCCACCCCACCATCCCGCCAAGTGCTGAGCTAAATTTGCCCCCTACCCATCCTACTCCTACACCCTTCGCCTCCCCTTCCTCATCTGATGACGCGCGGACTATGTACATGTCTTCATCTGAAGCTGACAGCAATGACTTCCAAGTACGTGATACTCCCCTGGATCCAGATGATCTCGACTCGTCCCCAACTAGGCTTGCTGCTGCCAATGCTTCGCTAGACTCCAGTGATGAATCTGCTATCACTGAGACAGGCCTGGAGGAAGATGACGTCGATGGAGCTGAGGACGTTGTGCCTGACTTTTTGGATGAAGCCACGCTGATTGACCCTGGTGATTACTCTGAGGTTCATAAATTTCTGCCACACCTACGACGAATTTTCAATGCACAATGTTCCCCGGCGAGGTGGCTGGACTTTCTGGTGTTGCTCCCTGACATTACGAACTGTGTTTCTGAGTTGGCCAAGATTCCCCCTCCGCGTGAAGAACACGGAACTCCTCGACCCCCACTGGATGTTGATGATGCGAGGACCATCCAGAAACTGTACAGACGAAATCGCAGGCGCGCTGTGAGGCTCCTCCTACAAGGTGAGTCGACTGCCTGCGGCTCTGATGTTGATACGGTTACACAATTTTTCCAGCAAACATGGGGAGAGCGAGAATGTTCTCTGGATCTCTATGACACGCCTACTGCGATGGAAAGACCGGCTGTCGATCTGGACCCTTTTTCTGAGGCTGAGGTCCTGAAAAGGCTACGTCGCTTTGAGAACACTTCGCCTGGCGACGATCGTATCTCGTACAACCATTGGAAAAGTGTTGATCCGGGCTGTCTGGTGGTCACAGCCATCCTCAACATCTGCCTGAAATACAGTAATGTACCTGCGGAGTGGAAATGTGCGATGACCATTCTAATCCATAAGAAGGGTGACCCGCGTGACCTATCAAACTGGCGACCAATCTCGATGCTGAGGACTATCTACAAATTATTCACGGGGCTCCTGGCAACGAGATTGACGGACTGGCTGACTACCAATGCTGTCCTGGCGCCTGCGCAGAAGGGGTTCCTACCCTTCGATGGTGTTTTTGAGCACAACTATGTGCTACAACAGCGGATGGGTACTGCTCGAGGGGAAAGGCGTGACCTCTACTGTGCCTGGATTGACTTTTCAAACGCGTTTGGATCGGTCCCTCATGACGCGCTCGTTGCTGCTCTCAACCAACAGAAAGTGGGTGAGAAATTCTCTACCTTGGTCCAAAATCTATACACCGAAGCTTCCTCTTGTGTGCGAACTGCAAATGGAACCACTGGGAGCATACCCATCAAAGCTGGCATCAGGCAGGGTTGCCCGCTCAGTGGTCTTCTTTTCAACTTCGCGATTGATCCCATTCTTCGCGATATCCAAGGGGATGCAACGGAACACAGAACCCTGGCGTACGCTGATGATCTGGTGTTGCTTGCGCACGACTCGGAAGAGCTTCAGGGTGCGTTGGACAGAGTGGAAGAGTTGGCCCGGTCCATCAACATTAACATCAATGCTGAGAAGTCCTACTCGATGCACCTTTCTGGTCGTGCCCCTGTTGGGATGAGGAACACCTCTTTTTATGTGAATGGCAACGAGCTTCGAACCATGCTTGATGGCGACTGTAACCAATTTCTAGGTAAACCTGTTGGATTTGGTTTTGTCTCTAACCACAGCGATCTTGCTCACTTATTGGACACCGGACAGACGATCATGAACTCGAAATTGACCCCGTGGCAAAGACTGGATGCAGTGAAAACCTTTTTTTTCCCAGCTCTGAATTTCGCCATGAGAACCGCACAATTCTCCAAGACTGAATGGGCTCGTGTGGATGCAGTCTTACGTGTTGGTATAAAGAAGACGCTCAACCTCGGCCAGGAAGCGACTAACGACTACCTGCATGGATCCTCCCGTGCTGGATGTTGTGGTATACCTGTTGCCGCTGAAGATTCAGACCTGACCCTCATCGACAATGCGTTCAAGCTCCTGACTTCTTCTGATCCCGTGGTAAGTGGAATGGCTTTACAGGAGCTTCAAACAACCATTTCTGGACGCTTAGGACGGGATGTTGATGATGGTGATGTGTCCCAATACATGTCTGGGCATAATGAAGGAGAGTTTCGTCGACGCACTAATGCGCGGGCAAACGTTTGGACCAATGCTCGCAAGGCTTCTCTGCGCTGTAAGGTGGAATGGCAGTTTGACAACACTGAACCCTCTTTGAATAAAGAGACTGTCACCGTGACTGCAGGGCAGAGGAGACTTGTACTAAGGAAACTACGTGGGCAACTGCGGAAGCAGCGTGATGAGCGACTCCTGGGACGACCTCACCAAGGTAAAGTAATGGATTGTGTGGGTGCTGATTCGGCCAGCTCCCATTTTATGCGCCTTGGTACATACACGCGTTTCTCTGACTGGAGGTTCATTCATCGGGCGAGACTAGGACTCGTCCCGCTGAATGGCATTATGCGTAATCGACGTGATGCAGCCTGCCGACGGTGTGGCCATGTCTTGGAGTCTCTCCCACACGTTCTCAATCATTGCATGAGATACTCAAGGCTATACACCAAACGGCACAATGCGATCGTCGATCGGATCAAGCGAGCTGCCATCCTCAAATATTCCATCTTTTCTGAGAACTCTCCAGTTGGTGGCACTGCCCTACGTCCTGACCTTGTGCTCGTTCGGAACAGGGAGGCGGTCATCGTAGATGTCACTATTCCATTCGACAACAGGAGAGAGGCGTTCCACCAGGCACGAAGAGTTAAAATTGATAAATATACTCCTCTCCTTGAAGCCCTGGCGCCACAATTTGAGAAAGTATCTGTTGAGGCAGTCGTGGTAGGTTCGCTTGGTTCGTGGGACATTGGTAATGACCCGTTCCTCAAGAAGATGTGTTCCCGGCGGTACCTGGCCATGATGAAAAAACTTTGTGTCAGTGATGCCATTCGTGTCTCCAGGGACATATACGTGGAGCATGTCACTGGACGACAGCAGTGATCTCTTGTTTATCGCCTAATTCTGTCTTGTGCAATCGTAATATCTTGTTAGTTTTGCTGTCTGTATAGTATTACAATTTGTTGCAACTTGTTCTCTTGACGAATGTAGTAGAACCAACATTTTACCCGCAAATAAAATCTGTTCTTATCAGCTTAACATCTGATACGGTGTTCATTGAACATCTAGAATGTTAACAGATTTTTGAAAACAGGTTGGATGTTTGAGCTTGCTCTAATCCTTCCACGAGTTGTTCTGGTATTGCACTACTTCCAGAAACGGCTCTCTCCCTCTTGGGAGAAATAAATAACCCAAAATCAGAAAATTTAATTTCTACAGTATCTTGAGTACAGTCAAATCTATTTAATTGGACCAAATTATGACATCTCGATGTGGTCCGATTAAGCGGATTCGACTGTATTTAATTTTTGTCTGGAGAAATGGATTTACCTTCTAATAATATGCACTTGTCGATATATTGACGATACTTACACATTTATTGAATTATTTATAATTAAATTCTAGTTTGAGAAGTTGAAAATTCCAGTTTTATTTTCATCTTTTAAATTGCGAATTCTTAATATTTAATTGAGATATCACTTATTTTTCACAGGAAGAATGGTGGTAATTCTTGTTACATCGTAGTCCTACTAGATGCGGTATATGCAGCTCAAGTTCTTCGAAAGGTAGGCCAATTTCACTGCAATACTTAGCACCAAGGGGGTTAATAATTGTAAAACACAATTTTAAAGAAGTTGTCACGCGGTAACCATGCGAAATTTATTTTATTTCGATTTAATTTCCATCTGTAGTTACGAATTGCAGACTAAAAACTCATTCAACACATTCTTAAATACTGGGTCGTCACTTCTCGCCAAACAATTAATAAGCAATTGGAGAGTTTGTTCCATGATTACAACAAAAATTTCAGTTTCTATAAGACATTTGCAAACATTAACCGCTTTTGACTCACTGTTACAAGTTGCTTGAATATTCGAATAATTTCTCTCAATTATATGACCAGCAACCACTGAAACTGAATCTGGTCCTTCGAGTGATTTATCTTTTCTAACAGTTCCAGTTAGTTTGGTATCTTGCCAAATCATAGTCACAGAAACATTTTGTGATTTTGGTAACGACAAGATGCCAACGACGGACGAAATGCAATTTGGGGATAAGATTTTGTTTAGATTAGGCTTGAAAAGAATATCAGTTATTCCTTGAGTTCCACTGTCAGTTCCAATAACCGTTCCGTCTTGCCCGCAAGTAGGTGGTGGCTTACTGATGATGCTGGACAATGTGTTGAACAGTTTTTGTTGACTGTAAATATGAAATTTAATAATTACTACTTGTTTTAAGAAATGAAAATTTTTGTTATACTCAGTGGGCAGTTCGCAAATGCAGTCCAATTGGAGTTGAGGCCATTTATAATTCATCTTTGTGTCTGTTTTGTTTGGTTCGTTCGGTACTGGATTAAGACAGGAGTCACCATAAAGCTCTATGTTTCCTACGTTAGACATGGTGCAATGCTGGCAAGGAGGAACGGATTGGATTTGGATTTTCCCATCTTCGAGTCTGAAAATAAATTGAATAAAATCGAAAAAAATTGATAATTTCTGTATTAAGAAGTGACATACCCTGCTATTATTGGTTGGAACGATTTAATTTGTTCGGCTATGTAGTCAGTGCAATTTTTGCATCTCTCTTCTCCGAATGTCACAGTGTCTAAAAATAGAGTAATTTTTAAATTTGTTCAATTTTTGTCAAAAATCGGGCTTACCGTTTTCATTATCGAGAGATAATCCTGTGTTTGGATCGATCCCGATTGAAGGAATAGTTACTATGGTTTTTTCCACAATTTTGTTACCAAGTTCGACTTTGTTCATACCACGAGCAAAGGAGGTTAACACGAGTACGTAAATAATAATCATTGTGATGACTACGAAAATTACGAAATTTTCTTGGACGTATAATAATCGTACGTTATGCTCAGTTGATTTTTGTTTAAAGAATTAGTGGGAATTTTTATTTCGTAATCGAGTTTTCCTGTTTGAAAAATAAAATTTTGAATGATCCAGATGTCTCTTCGTCACATTGTACACATTAGGTGAAGTGTGTGAATAGAAGCATTGCGTAACCGAATTTGCTGCACGGGATTTTATAGAAAAGGATAAATAATAAGATAGTAAATATTGGTGACATTGTACACTTATTGAAAAATTTTATGTCTTGCCAGTCACGTGTGCTTAATACTTTGACAACAAAATTTTATGTCATGTTGTGGGTTAAACTGAGTTACAGATTTCTTTTACTTAGCGTTGCTGCCCGGAAGTTTTGCAATTTTACCCGTGAAAAATGTAATGTGCTATATTCAGGAAATTGTTGCTCGAAATATTTTCAAAAAAATAATTTTAATTATGGATTTATATTTGATTTATTATGCACAATGATCGAATTTTTTCGATTGGTACGATCTTTAAATTGAGTTGTTAAAATTTAAGAGTATCAACTGCTTTAATTCAAATTAAATCTCAAAAACATTAAAAATTATTATTAGGCTCAGTATCAAATTTTTTCCATTCCATTAATTTATGATATATTTTTGTAACGAAAAATTTGATTAAACAAAATGTTGGATCATTATATTTCAGTGCAGAACTTCCCCAAAACATTTCGTAACCGTGACGTGTCGCCATCTGCAGAGTCGTATTGGTATTACTGTAGTAGATTAAATATTCCATGGCGAATATTAAACAGCAGTAAGATTTACTTTGGTTTTATAGTTTTGTAGAGAAGTTTTGTAAGCTACTGGGGGTGAAGTTGAATTTAAACACGAATATTATTCAACCACTTGACGGAATTTTTAAATTATCTGTCCGTGACATTAGAAAGTCAATATTCCAACAACATTGATAGTGTACGGTAAAAAATACACGAAAAGTTTTACTTTTTGTTTAACGCAGTACTGAGAAAATTTTGTGCAAGAACTGACAAAATTATGCTGTTGAAATTTTTTTTGTCTACACCGAACATATTTTACGCAACAATCCCAATCCACAAACACGAAATATCTTGAATGAATCAAATTAGTCGACAACCAGGTGGCGCTTTAATCCAAATCTCTTTTCTACAATTTTTCAATAATTTTGAGAATTTATTAGAAAATTGGTTCAAAATATCCAGTTTTAAATATACAAAATAAAAGAGATTTCTTTTATTTCTCCTCTGACTGCATTGAAATTCACAAGAATATTCCACGAATTTTCTAAACCGACTTTTTCAGTTGCGTGTCAACCGTTTCAGTGACGTTTCTTTGTCTGAAGAACCGTGTAATTTCAGTTGAAATTATCGCATCACGGCTCTTGTAGCTAAGATCAATTTGTAGTATCTGTTCTTATCAGCTTAACATCTGATACGGTGTTCATTGAACATCTAGAATGTTAACAGATTTTTGAAAACAGGTTGGATGTTTGAGCTTGCTCTAATCCTTCCACGAGTTGTTCTGGTATTGCAGTACTTCCAGAAACGGCTCTCTCCCTCTTGGGAGAAATAAATAACCCAAAATCAGAAAATTTAATTTATGTAGTACAGGTATTTTGAGTACAGTAAGTTCTCCTATAACGCGAGTTTTTATTGCGCGAATTTGCTCATACGCGATTTACAATTTGGGGAAAAAATCATTACTACGCGAGAATATTTGGTCATACGCGATTTTTTTAGTCGGTAATGGCCGTGCATCGCACCCAGAGTAAGCCAGTGAACGCGACAAACATCTGGTACAGATGATTGTAGAAATTTGCAGCAAATATACACAATGTTACAAGTCCCTCTTCTTGCTTAATTCACTTAACTAACATGGGATGACGGTATTCTAAATGTGGATAACCAGTAAAATCTAAGATCCAGTGAGCCACAACTTTTCATCTCTGGCATGATAACAATTATCCTTAAGAATTTTAGCATTATGTAAAATTGTAGTGGCGTTGTATTAGATATCTTGTTATTTTTTGGTTTAATGATTTTGGATGTTTGGTCCCTAACCCCACCTTTTCCATAGGCCACATTGTTTCTACTATGCGAATTTTCATAACGCGCTATTTTTCAGGTCCCCATTAATCGCGTTATAGGAGAACTTACTGTATTTTAATTTTTGCTTGAAATGAAAGCAATTATTATCCTCTTCGTCATATTGTACACAGTAGGTGAAATGCGTGAATAGAAGCATTGCGTGACTTAATTTTATAGAAAAGAATAAATAATAAGATGGTAAATATTGGTGACATTGCACACTCATTGAAAAATTTTTCTCAAAATTTCATGTGTGCTTACGTGCTTTGTCAACAAAAATTTTAGTCAAGTAGTGGGTTGTATTGAGATTTCATTGGACTTTGCGTTGTTGCCCGGAAGTTTTGCAATGTTACCAGTGAAAAATGTAATGTGTTGTGTTCAGGAAATGTATCAACGGCTTCAATCCAAATCAAATCCCAAAAACACTATAAATCAATATCAGGCTTAATATCAAATTTATTCCATTCCATTTATTTATAATATTTATTTTACGTAAAATCTTGCCCACAAAATGTTAGTTTATTTTATTTAACTGTAGCACTTTCCCGCAAAACAAATCGCTACCGTCACGTGTCGCCATCTGCAGAGTTGTACTGGGATCACGGTAGTTGGTTAAATATCCGACTGAATTAATTTTTAAGAGATTTGAAATTCAAATTGTTGGTGACTTGTGGAGTGTAGCATAGAATTGGTCGCGTACGACAATTTCTACCTTTGAACAAGAACCATTACGCATAACATCGATGCGAATCCTTCCGCCGTTGCGTATCTAGTGAAAAACACAGATTTATTCAGTTTTAATGATTACGTAAGAAATAAACTGAAATTCCCGATGAAATTATTTACTTACCTTCGGGCATTTTTCGACATTAATAAAATTGATACGCGGCATTTTTCCTGCCAGTTCAATTAAATAATCTTCCGTCACGTTGTCCATTGCACAAAGCGATAAATTTTTGAGCTCTCTAGGATTAATTAAAAATTAAATCATTATTTTTTTGATGATTCAGCGGTATCAAATCTATCATTAATTAAGGGTATGACGTACCTGCATGCAGTACTGTATGTATTTGGTCGAAATCATCATTGGCAAAATTCTCCACATAACTGAGATTTAAGCACCGTAAGTTAGGGCAGCTGAAATTACAACGAATTAGAAAAGCATTACAAAATCAACGAATGTTATTCATCCTTACCATTGAATAAAAACGTATAATTTAGCGCCGGTTAACTTTTTACACTTGTCGATCCTTAATTCTTCAATTCTCGCAAACGTTAAACCCTTAAATATGGTAAAAAATTCGTCCGAGAATATCTTTTTCCCATAAAGTACCCAAAGCAGTTTTAAACGTTGCAATTTCTGAAAAACATCATTTATACTGTAATAATTTGTAAGAAATAATCATTTTTCACGGAAAAATTACGTGGAAAGAGGCCAAATCGACATCGGTGATATTTTTGGCATCCAAAAGTGCTAGGTATTTAAGATTGGTACATTTTTCAATGGACTGGTAACCGAAGCTGGTCAATCCTCGCAAACTCGACACTAACAATGTAATTAGCTTGGCTCCTCTTGTATCGATGAACTTATTCCAATACCTAAAATTTAAATGAAAATCATATGTAAACATCCGTTCGGGTAACATAAAATTGATCAAATAATACCTGTCGGTTATATTAGTAGCAAGCAGCATGCAGAAACACCACAAATTTTTACAATTGTTTGAAAAAAAGTTCAAAAGTTCATTTCCGTTAATTCCTTGCTTAACTTGAAAGTTGACGGTTTCAATGTATTTAAACTTTGGTATTTTGAAAATAACGTCACGATCAATACGGTAATAAAAACCAACATGTCGAACGTTTGGGAAAATCCTAGCGAACTCCGCCATAATTTTACCCTTTAACTGACACGAGCCAAACGCAAGAAATTGGACGGACTGAAATTCGTGCAATTGTTGCGTCCAATTGAAATCGTTGAATTTAACGAAAGTAACTTCACGAAGGAAAGAACTGTGAGTTAACATGTGAACTACTTGTTGTGGGGTGTGTTCGTCGTTGTTGAAAATTAGTCGTCTCCATAAAATTTGTTCCGAAGCGATGGCGTGCCATCGCTTGCAAACGGGTGCAATAATTTTCTGTAGTTCCTGTGGTCTTAAAAAGTCGAAAATTTGAAACTGTAGTTCTGTGGCGAGATTGTTAAATTCCATATCGGTTAATTGAGTGTCACGGAAGTTCTGGTGACTGGAAGGTGGACGCGTTGTCGTTTGTACAGAAGTTGTATCCATGTCCACGCGTTAAATTATCAATAGAAACAAGTATTTTAGCCGCTGGTTGACTTGAATAAACAGTTATTATTTACAGTAGGAAAAACAAACAAATGCTAACTAAAGACAATGTGAAAACGGATTTATTACAGTTGATGAAACTATTACAAATAAATTTGTGTGTATTACATCGTTGAAATTGTTCAGAACTGACTAATACTAACTTATGTTCGTTGTTTATACAACGAACAGCTGCGAAATTACAAGGTCACTTCCTTGTTTGAATTTTTTTTACCAGAATGATAATTTTGTTATCTGGTGTATTTTCAGTTGTTGCGAAAGTACGTACAGAGCGATAAGGTACCTTTACTTCCTCGTTACTGAATATGCAACATTTCGTTGTTAGAGTTATTTTTAACCAAGGAATATTGCATGGCTTTATCCAACAATGCTTCTCTTTTTTCTGGAGCACTTTGTTTTCTTTTCACCACCGTTGTCACCTTGTGAATTCACGGAGATTTAAGAGATGATTCTCTACATTTTTTAAATAAATGGTAGCAAGAATTCGATGTAGGCTGCAGAGTGCTTTTTTGAGGTTAATTACCACAGGGTACAAATTGAAAAGATACTGTTTTTGATACCATTTATTGCACAGATGGTAATTTTTACAGGAAAAAATTTATTTGTTTATTACATTGAACAGAAGGAAAATAACAAAATCCAAATTTACATAAACAATGACGTGGTATTATATTGAGTTGCAGTTATTTCCTAGAAGAATTGGCTACGAAACAAACAAAAATATGTTGCTATAGTGAAAAAGAACAAAATATCGGTTGTAATAGAATTTAGCTATTAATTTTTACTTGTCACTGTTGGGAGTCGCGGA
>JAQIWS010001481.1:0-11197 GCA_034696085.1 Stigmatogaster subterranea | reverse complement strand
TTGCTTGTAACTTTTTCCTGAACAGGTAGGAACATTCATTCCATGTTCAAGAAAGTTTGTTTACCTATGTTTGAACTGTGCAGTTGCAAATTAGATTGAGTCGTTGTTTTTCAAGCCATGTTGGTTTCTAATCCTATTTTTATTTACACACCGTAGAAACTACTTTTTTTGAGTTGGTCGCTCGAGTGATCTAGTTATTTGGGCGACGTTTAACTCGTTAATTTTTCAAGTGTCTAAGAAGAATTTCACCTTGCATAGTTCGCAAATTGCACAGTTCGAATTGTGCAGGCCAAATTTAAATCATTTTTAACAATAAAATTTATTCTGAGAAAAAAATGTTGTTACTCTTTATTAACGATTTTCAATAGCTAAACTGTTTCGAACTGTGATTAACTACCAAACGATTAAACAGTTTAAAAATTTCAATTTTCGTTTGTGGTTACCTACTAAGCATTTGGATTAGAGTTGATGACTCAACTAAAATCAGTTGAAAGAATCTTGCGAGTGAATTGTTTTCAGCGGGTTACTAAATTAATTACTGTAATGTGTTGAAATGTTTTGGTGATTTTATTATCGGTATATCGAAATTAATGCATCGTCTGTAATTAGTCACGAGAATTGGTGGACAATGCACATTCTGATTGATTACGGATAATGAAATTTGTGAATTTGAACGTAGCCATACGTTATTAGGATTTTTCAAAAAATCTCACTACCAGGTATCACTGATTTTACTGTTTCTGTGGGATCAAAATGGTTAGCCCAAGTTAGAAAATTTTTGTTTGCATTGAGTAATTTCACGGTCATTTTCAGTATATTGTGCCTGAAATAGATTATAGCCTAAAATGGTTTGTGGTTATGATAACGTTATATTTAAGTACAGTGTGATCTTCCCGTTATATTTAAGTACAGTGTGATCTTCCCGTTATATTTAAGTACAGTGTGATCTTCCCGTTATATTTAAGTACAGTGTGATCTTCCCGTTAAAATATTTCATTGAAACACAATAGTGGTATTTGAAAGGAAAATGAAATTGCAAATACCGTACTTAGTGTAAACCAATCCTCAGTTTTTAGTGAAATACTGTGACCACGACACATTTATCTTAAGTAATTTTAAAACAATATTACAGTATTAATTTTTTTAGAATATTGTATCTCATTGTACCCGTTTCTCAATGTTATTATAAATTGTCACAATTCAGTCCTACTCACCGGAGTGAAAGCTTAATGTTGGACAACATATGTAAAATTAATGCACATTGTTTGTACCAAGAAAAATTATTTTCTTTCTGGTCTTTATTTTTAAATAACTTAATTTTTTTTGGTATAGTCGTCTGCTCATCGTTCAGTTTAGTTTAAATACGTTGTGTCAAAGTACAAAATCTTAAATGTACGTTAACCACGTTAATAATATACGCTAATGTTTGAAATTGTTTTTTTTTACTCGTAGAACCTTAATTTATCTGATTATTTGTGGATTTAACGATTATTAACAAATTATTTTCTGAAGTAGTGAAGTCAGAATTAATGTTCGTTAGAGATGTTCGTAATTAAGATTTTTTTGTTTTTTTGTTTTGCTTTTTCTTGAATGTCACGTACTTTGAAAGTATAAGCTCATGTTACATGTCGTTCGTTGTCACATTTTGTATAATTAGAATTCTAAAATGCTACCAACAATTCAAAGAATTGTTGGTAGCAAAAAAATGAAAAAAAAATTCATATCCACTCAATAGCATGCTATTGAGTGGATATGAAATTTTTTTAAAAGTTTTTCACGCTGAAAAACGCTTAGCGAGTATTAATTTTGATAATTTTTCAATAATAATTGTAATTTTGGTAGACAGTGGATATACCGTCGTTTTTTATTTCTAGAGCCTATTCACGCGTTTCAGTTTGACATGATGATTAAGACAGTTAATAAATGGATTATCCGTATTTCGATTTTTTTTAATAAGTGCTGTAAAATGTGTTTATCAATGTTAGCAGATTGATTGGTATAGAATGTACTTAGATGAATTTTTCTTGCCGTTACTGTAAATTTATCTTTTTTAACTTATCTTTACTATCAACACTTCTTGGTAATTTACTGATTGTTTTAATGTAATGAAAATTTTGAATATTATTTTTATTTGCACTTATATACAATGGTGGTATTTGAAGGGGAAATGAAATTGCAAATATTTTTGTGTAAAACAATCTTCAGTTTTCATTAAAGTATGAGTTCACTTCTCTAAGTGACTTTAAAACGTTATTAATACAGTAATTTGTTTAGGATATTGTAACCCTTTGCACTCGGTGAAAATTGTTATGTACAGTAGGTTGTCAATACTCGCCAGAATTGTAGCTTAATGTTTGATATCTTTTGTAAAACCAATGTACATTGCTTGTACCAAGAAAAATTAATTTTTTTAATAACTTAATTTTTATTGTATATTCTGCTCAACGTTCAATTGTAGTCACGATAAGCAATGAGAAAAATAGACAGATTTTAATATATTGAGATTTGTCAAAGATTAAATTATTTTGTGTAAGAATGGAAATTACAATTTATTCATTCTACAACAATATTTTGCGGCATGTCACATCAGAGTCACCCCTGTGTGGTAAAATCAGAATAATGTAATCTGAGCAACGTTAGATTAGATTATTCCATGATCCTAGAAAATCCTAAAGTGACTGTTCACACCGATGTTTTAATTTCCATTTAAATATTTTGTAGTTTCGTCGTAATTCTTTTATTGGTTTAGATGTTGAAACGCGAGTTCTTAGTTTATCACAAAAATTGTACAGACCAATCCTGATAATCAATTTTATAGTGAAACGTTAATTATTACTGTTGTTGCTTTGGTCAACAGCTGTTGATGATTTGTTAAGACGTACCGGTGCAATAATGAAGTGCTGTTCAAGATATGCATTCTGTATTTGTACCATTTGTTACAATTTAAGTTTTGATTACTACGTTACTATTGTATATTGATTTGTTTTGTGATGCAATTGTAAAATTACAATAGTTTTAATTACTTGAGCATTTAGCGTAAGTAATGATTATGCTAAAATATTGATGGAAAAATTTCAAGTTTTAGAAAGTTGTTTGGAAATATTTTCTGCAATAATTCGGTGGTCTTTTGTTGTTAAATGGACATATTGTAGCGTACTATTAGCAAGTACTGTAAATAATTGCTTTTTGCTCTGGCTATGCTCCAGTGTGGTTTTATTGGTTGTCATTCCGTCTCGGTTATTGGTTACTGATGGTTGGTTATTTGAAACTTATTTCGTCGTGTGACTTTATGCTCGATTGTGATTTGTTAGCCCAAGTTTGAAAATTTTGTTTGCATCGAGTAATTTCACATTTATTCTCATTAAATAGATACGTTCCATTTATTTTGTACGTGCGTTGTTCTGCGGAAGATGCAAAAGTAGTGATGTTATTATTCAGTGTGTACAACGTATAATTCTTACTGAATCAAAAATAATTTCTGGAATAATTATGATCTTCAATGGCTATTTGTAAATTCATACACGTATAGTTTGAATATCTTACTGTCCCAACAGAAATTATAGTTGAATCAGGAAGAATTATTGTACTTTCTTGCGATGACATATGCCTCGCAGGAGAATTATAATTTTTGAAATTTTCTGCGTTGCATTAACAAGACTATTTCCAAAAATTATTAAATGCATCCATGACTTCAAGAATTGTCCTCAATATTATTTTAGTACCAGAAAGTGTGCTAAATTGCACGCTTTAACGTTATATAGATAAGCGGGGAAAAAACTAACAATAAAATATCAAATATGAAAACAAAATCAAATAAAACAAGAAAAGTAAAAATTGTTATTTATAAAACAAAAATTCAAGAAAATAGAAATATAGTTGTATTTTTCTGCACTAGACGGCGGTCGCATCCCGTACCGACACCATTTTAAATCCCCGTCAGCAAGAGACTCTCACGTTTACTTATTATTAGATGTAATATTAATTACTAGAATAGCTTGGTATTCTAGGTCTTTAACCAATTAGAGTAGTCACACGGCTATGCGATGCACGAGCCTACAGTTTATCCTAAATTCTGGTCGCCATTGATTCCTTCTTTTTTGTGTTTTCCGATTTCGGCAAATTTACTGAGAACTTCGGTCATCGAGTACCTGAAGATTCACCTGTGGAATAATACGCATTTTATTATTCATTAGGTAAATAAGAAAAATTTCAAAATAAAGTAACTTTAACTCACCATGTTCGGCAATGATTGTACGATTTGAGGTGGGCCTAAAATATATATTTGTTCGATTTATTAAATTTTGTGTTTTGTAACATTGCAACTAAGAAAAAGATACATTTTTATTATGCATTTTGTTATGTGTGATTGGTGGTTGAAATGCTCTCCGGACAATTTTTCTTTATTCCGAAATGATTTGCAAATAGAAGGTGAAATTCTACATTTTGATCTGCATTGTCGGTTTATACACATTTTGCTTAAATTTACTATATCCGTGAATACAATTTACGCTATTGTTTAAACTTGCTTTTGTTACCCATAAAACTGTGAGTTCTGCCTGAAGGTCGTATTAATTGCTAAAGACGAGTTGTGTATTTTCTTGTTTTGCATTTTTGTGGGTGTGACGCACTTTGAAAATGTTTGATCACTTATCTTTATACCCAATATTTATAATAATAATAATATAATTAATTAATGTTACTAAATATTAATAATTGCTAATATAACGTTTGTGTCTAATTTTTTTCAACTTTGGTTTTAAATGTGTAGGTAGTAAAATTTAATATTTATCGTTTTGCTTCCAGTTGGTACATCAACTTACCAATTTGCAATTCGTGGTTAGCTCAGGTATAGCATTTGTTTCATATATATTGTATTATTACTAACTGTCTAAAAGTCTACTGTTTTCATTAAACACTATATTTAAGGATGATCTTCGTGCGAATTGAACAGTTTGTTACTGACTCGTAGCAAAAATTTTCTTAGAGCTATGATTAATTATCAATATGTTAAACAGTTCGATAATTTTACTTTTCGCGGATATCAAGTCTATTGACATTTTATCAAGTATGTTGTCTTTTATCTTGGAATTTACTCACGCATATGTAATAATTATGCTAAATATTAATGGGAAAATTTCAATCGAGGTTACATTTTACAGATCCTTTTTAGAAGTTGTTTGGGAACACTCTCTCTGCAATAATTCAATAGTTTTTATTTTAAAGATAATGATATTTTGGCTTAGGAAAACGAATATATTGTAGTGTGTTTTTAGCCAGAACTTTAAAGATCTGCTTTGCTGTGGCTATGCTTCAATTGGTCTTATTGAGTGTCAGTAAGTTACATTTAACGTGTTGTTGGTTATTTGTAACTGTGCTCGATTGTAAGCGATTCTTAAAAATGTTTGAAACTCCGTTAATTTTACAGTCATAAGTGATGGTCATTTTTTGTGGTTACAAACTAAAAAATACTGTCGTTAACTTTAGCCATTATAATTGCTGTTGGAAGGAAAGCAAACAGAGTTAAAAATATTAAGTGCAAAGATTTTATCTAGTTGCATTTCTACTTTTAATTTTGTTTAAGGTCATCTTTTTTGGTTGCTCCGGCATAATATGTAAATGTTTTGTAATTTCTAAGCAGTGTTTTAATACGGAAAAGAGTTTTTTAAAGTTAATTCACATTGATTTTTACTATTAAATATTTGAGTTGTCTTCGCTGTACTTATTCCCACGTCGCTTTTATCTACATTTTCAAATTTTAATAAATCTTGGTTAGGGATTTTCTGTTTATTGGACGGTCAGATTTTATCGCAAAACCAAATGTAAATAATTTTTCCGTAATGATATTTTGTGTTTGAAAAAATTTGAGCTTTTCTCTGTTTTGCTTATAGTGAGATTTCGGGTAAAAATTTGTACTTGTGTTTAATATTGTGTAACATGAAACTCTCGCCGGATATTTACGACTGTTGTACATTACACGTTTTCGTGTAATATACTACAGTCGAGTTGTAGAATTTATTACTGAGTGGTGAAATGATTAAATTTATTGGAGGTTGCTGACTCGTTGAAATTTATTTCCGTATTCGTAACTTCTTTCGTGTTTATTTTATCGTGTGCATGAACGTGTACGTACTGTTGTTGATACAGTGTTACGGCTTAATTAATTTTTTCTGGTGTGAATAATTTTCTTTCACGTACAAATTTGTTTTGTAAACGATGAATGTTGTCTTAAAAATGGCAATTTTTAGAGTTGCGTTAACTGGTCTCCGTATATTGAGCTCTTTTTTTGAGTCTTTTCGCTTATTTCTGGTTTTGTTAATACCAGGTGCAGATGTTAAGAAAACAATATTGAAAATTGTATTTTGCTTTATTTTTCTTACACAGTGGTTGCTTTATGGCAGTAACTAGTAGATGCTATCTTGGAGTAAAATTTTATCTTAATTAACACACACGTCACTAAACAAATTCAATTGAATTTAAAATTGTCAAATCCATCAATTTTGGTGATAAAATATTGTGATCAAAGATCAAATATTGTGGTCATTTTTAAACACACTAGTTGCGTTTATTTTTTAAAAGGAGAATTGATTTGTAGACGTGGTGTGGGAAAGTACTCTCAATGGCCATGCATTGAAGCATAATTCACCTTTGCCAGCCGGATGTGACAACAGGGTAAAATGTATTACTCCTTAGTGTTAAACAAAATTCCTACAAATATTTGTACTTTATAAATAAGGTATTTGACATAGTAATTTACTCTGTATAACACAACTTTTTGCAAATTATTTCATTTTACCATTTTGCTCTGATTCATTTTAGGTGTTATTTCGGGTATGTTCGATGATCAAAGTATTGCGTGATTTTGTAAATTTAAATTTGTTTTCGTACGGAGGATGGATGGATTTTACGAATATTTCCCATAAATTTTGCAACCTCGTAAACGTTAAATGTTGGCACATTTTATTTTTAAATATTGTAGCAAATTAATTTTAGCATAATTTTATGGATGAAATATTTAGTAAATGTATTAATAATAGATTAATTAAATATGAGAACAACGAAGTTAAATGTTGTGGAATTCCTTGCCTAAAAAATAACTCACATTTTCAACCAGAATTTATAGTATTTCTTAACCACATTTCAAGTGATGATATGTATACACGTTCGCTTTTTATCGTGAAGGTTTGCGATTCGATTCTGCTTAGTCAATTTTTATATTTTAATCAATCAACTAATTTATAACTACCTTTCACAAAAAAAACAATGTTCTCAGAATGTTAATAGCAACAATTTATTGCACATTACGAAAAAGAGTTATTTTTTTTACTGTGCATTTTACTCTGTGTGATTGATTGGTAGTTGAAACGCTTTACTGACAATTTTTCGTTCTTACGGAATGATTTGTACATAGGAGGTGAAATTTTACATTTTGATCTGCATTGACAGTTTAAATACGTTATGGACAAAGTGTAAAATCATAAACTTATTTTGTCAACGTGTGTAATTTATGTTAGAAATTGCTTTTCTCATAACCGTGACTCAAACATCTTAAGTTGTTGATAGGTTATTGGTTGGAATTTGTTGGTAATTAACAAATTATTTCCTGAAGTCAGAATTACCTTCGTATCTTGAGACGAGTTCCGTTATTAAGATTTGTTTTCTTGCTTTGCTTTTTCGTCGATGTGACGCACTTTGAAAGTGTTTGGTCATCTTTGTAGCGAATATCTCTTGTCTATTTTGCAACTTGAGTTGGCAGTAAAATTTAATACCGGTATTTATCGTTTTTCTTCCAACTGTTTTATCAACTTAATTAATTCGCAATTTATGGTTAGCTCAGCTGTGAGAATTTGAGTCCCGTTTCTTAAATTTCGTTTTATTTTTGACTAAACCAAACATTTATAAGGTTTGATTATTTTAACATTGCCTTATGTATTAGAATTGTTATTCGTTATTATATTTAGTGCAATTAGAATTCTAAAATATGACCAGCAATATTTTGGATCTATTCTAAAAATGCTTAATGATTTCTATTGAGTTGTGGTTGAACGCTGGGAAATTTGTTTTTGCGTTGCTATTTCTGTAGTGGATATGAAACTGTGTGTAAGTTTACCACGCAAAATTAAAATTAATGTTTATCACAACCTTAAACAAATTTCTCAACAGCTTGAAGTTTAATTAAAAATGTATCAATTCTAGGGTTTCTGGTTCGAATATATTGGAGTCGTGAAACCGCAGGTTTTTTTATGGGAAAACCGTTAACGAAAAACCGCAATTTTTGTTACCAACTACACATACCAACATGATGCTGAAAACTGCTTAACACGTGTTAATTTTGTTTCCACATATTAAAAATTCTGTATTTTTAATAATTGTAATTTTAGTGAAATGACGATTTGAGATGAGAGTGGATATACCGTCGTCCAAGATTTTTTGTGGTTTTTCACGTTGTTCAGTTTATGACATGACCAAGCCAGTATATAAATGGATTATTTAGATTTCAATTCTTGTTTAATTTACGTGCTGTAAAATTTATTACCAATATTGCCAGATGATTTGTGCAGAATGTACTCAGATACCGTCGTTTTTTTTACCACCGACAGTTTTTGTTACTTTACTCGCTCTATTAATGTAATGGTAATTTTTATTATTATTATTATTATTATTATTATTCGTTTCAATTACAATAGTGGTATCTGAAATGGAAGTGATATTGCAAATATTTTGTGTAAAACAATCTTCGGCTTTCAGTGAAATTTTGTGACTACACTTCTCTAAGTGACTTTAGAATATTATAAGCCATTGTACCCATACATAAGTGGTCGAGAAATCATTGTCTCTACTCGCCAGAATTGTAGCTTAATGTTGGATAACATTTTTAAAACTAATGTACATTGTTTGTACCAAGTGCATTGCAAACTAAAAATATGTTTTCATGTTGGATTTTGTAGTAAATTACGTGTACAATACTGTACCAGTATTATAATTTCCCAATATATGTGCAAAGCTGTTATGGCGCAAGTTGTTTTGTAATTAGCAATTTATTACACAATTTTAAACTGACAGTGAGATTATTTACAACTATTATAATTATCCAATGTACGTTAGTTATAATCCTGTATATAACCCGTAGAATTTGAACAAGCATATACTGTGTTGAAAAAACGTTTAGAGCTCGTAAAATACCATGTCTACATATTTTGAGTGGTGTACTTCGAAATGGCTTTTGCGGGTTCAAGTGTAAGACTTTTTAAGCGAAATTAAATTATTGAGATTTAGAAAAAATGTCATCCAAAGGACAAATGGTTTCATTTTTGATAAATTAAGCCAATTGAATGTGGACAGTTTTAGTTTGTTTTATTTTCAACGAGATATAATACGATTGAAGTCGCGTGGTTAATTTTTGTATAGAGCACAAACTTTGGTAATACCGTTTAACCTCTACACTTTAATTTGTTAATGCTCGGAAAGAGTTATATCATTTGAACATAATTTTACTGTTGTTACAATTTGGCAGTTTTAGTTTTATTTTCAAAATTTTCAAAATTTCTTGACGATTTTAAAGTAAAATGAATTTGTCGTTTTT
The DNA here is from genome assembly GCA_034696085.1 of Stigmatogaster subterranea. NCBI lineage: Eukaryota > Metazoa > Arthropoda > Chilopoda > Geophilomorpha > Himantariidae > Stigmatogaster > Stigmatogaster subterranea. Next base: position 1,617 of record JAQIWS010001481.1, on the reverse strand, counting down.
TGCTGTTATTCTGTTTACAATTTAGCAGAATTTAGCAAAATATTTAGTAGAACGCACGTTGAAACTTGGTGGTTATTTCGCAACACAATCTTGGTAAACTAATCAACTAAATCCATTATTTCACGGTGTGACTGGTTTAAGAAGTTTACCCGTTTGTAGTTTCATTAAAATTCCGTAAAACAATGGTTTTGTGTTGAAATTGGTCACACTTTTTGGTACTGTAAAATCGATTGTTAGTGAAGTGGTTTAAAATATTGTTACATTAATGAATTTACGAAAAACGTTAATTTATGTTCTTTGATTCACATGCAATAGAGACATGCAAATGTTGCTTTATATTTAAATTAACAGTATTTTGTAATGTAATTCTTTCTGACTCGTATATGATTTCTGGGCTTCTTAAGATCGTCAATGGCTACTTGGAAATTCATGAACGTATGGTTTGAAGATCTTAGTGTCCCACCAGAAATTATACTTGAGAATTATGTATATTTTTGTGATGACGTTTGAAGGACAGGAGTGAGATTTTTGAGAATTATATTTTTCGAAATTTTCTGCAATTGTATTAACTGGACTGTTACCAAAAATTAAATTCAACCATGACTTCAAGAATTGTCCTCTATATTCTTTTAGTACCAGAAAATGAGCTAAAATGCGCACTCTAATGTAATACAGCAAAAGGAAAAAGAAATTTATAATAAAATATAAAAATAAAATAAAATATGTCAAGAAATAAGTAAAAATTATGTAAAAATTGTTATTTATAAAACAATTAGAAATATAGCTGCATTTTTTTGCACTAGATGGCGTTCGCATTCTGTGTCAACTCCATTTTACATCCCCGTCGAATTGATCGTTTTGATTATGGTTATGGACTTATGCCCAGAAATTCATGCGTGATTTTTATTAGATGAAGTATTAAGTGCTAGAATAATGTGGTAGTCTATGGCCAATGATCGTAGACTATTTATTCAACTATTTTTGTTATTGTCATAGTGGTCACGCGGCGATGCAAAGCACGAGCCTACAGTTTATCGACCTCAATTCTAGTCGCCGTTGATGCCTTCCTTTTTTTGTTTTTCGATTTCGGCAGTTTTACTGAGGACTTCGATCGTCGAGTACCTGAAGATTCACTTAAGGAATATTCTTCATTATTCTTCTTTATTAAGTATGTGAGAAAAATTGAAAATGACGTAACTTTAACTCATCACGTTTCGTAATGATTGTGATTTGTGCTAGGCCTAAACAATTTTTGTTCGATTTGTAAAATACTGTATTGTTTTGTAACATTACCACCAAGAAAAAGTTTGAAGTATTTTTTTAGTCTGTATTTTAATGTGTGAAATGCTTTACGGGCAATTTTTGTTTATGAAAAGGTATGAAATTTTATCCACATCTATAGTTCACGCTAATGTTTGAACTTGCTTTTGTTACTCGTAAAACTAGAAATTCCCTCATCCCGGTAAAATTATACCGGCATTTTATTGAGTCGCGGGTATGACGCACTGTAAAAGCGTTTGATTAATTATCTTTACAGCCAATATTTCTTATTAATGTACAGCTTTGGTCTAATTTTTCTATACTTTTGTCAACTTGGGTTTTAAATTTTTGTTGGCA
>JAQIWS010001480.1:0-11203 GCA_034696085.1 Stigmatogaster subterranea | reverse complement strand
ATAATTTTTCACTGACATCACGATCTCGACCAGTCGTTGCCATTTCTTAAAAAAACTTGTAAATCCTTAGTAAAAAAATTTTCGACTGAATCTTTGTGTACTTGATCAAAACTATGATCAAAACCAGCGAGGTATATGCAACGCGCGCAGCCACACCTTGCACAACTACGTCATAAAATCTCATATCGAGAGTCAATTAAGGTTTTTAGTGAAAGTTGAGATAATTTTACAAAATAAAAATAAAAATAAAAATATTAAATTTACGCACGGTAGTCTTCTCGATGCATGTTTGATTCTTGATTTTTCGTTTGTACTTCCGAGTTTTTTTTCCCCCGTGCTCGAAACAACGGGATTTTACGTCATTGGTCGTGACGTCATGGAAGGCGTGGTTGGGTTGGATAAATTTGTGTAAGGTTTTGTTGGTTGGAGGTTAAAAAGTTGGGTTTTTTAAATTGGGTTAGCGTGATTCTTTGTAATATCCTTTATACGTAATTTTAAAAATATTTTTTAGCCATTTACGTGAAGTTTGGTGCAATGATGACGTAGTTTGTGCAATGTTTTTGAGTTATCACGGTTGTTTGTTATACGGGGTTATCTGTTAGATTAGAGTTTGTCAGTTTTATTTTTAGAGCTGTGAAATATTGGGAGTTGATAATTATTTTGAATGAATTTTGGTTGGAATTGGTTTTGAAATAATTAAATAATTAAAGTAAATAAATAGAGTGAATGTTTTTGTTGTTTTATTTATTGATTTTAATTTTTTACAGTAGCAATTTAAATTGAAGTTTGTAGTGTAGCAGCTTGTTTTAAAGATTGGAAGGTGGAAAATATAATAGTATTAACTTTACGTTAGAATTTTCAGCCACTATTTATAAAATTGCAGTAGTGATTATTAGTCACCGATACTTTGCAGCCACAAATTAATTTCTAGCTGATAGATTAGATCCAACAGCTTCTGTGCCATCTGGTATTAAATTTTTTAATTGGATTTTACTACGACTTACAACTGACACAAAAAAAATAATTATTATATAATTTTACCAAAATACACTCAAAACAACCTCGAAAAGACAGGCTTGCTAAAAACAAATTAAATTAAACAACGTGTGTTTAGGTGTGGATTTTCTTAAGTTGCTAAAAGTAGATTACTGTTGACAACCTCAAGGACATTTCCCAGTTCCTAACAAATTTTTTTAGTCCACTATCAAAACAAAAAGAGTTTTTTAATTTAAAGTAAGAAAAAGAGTAACAAGAAAAAATTAGCTGCACCAGCAAAATAAAATTAATCTTAGTGATGCGTTGGTTCCCAATAACATCGTTAGAGTGCGTGCTGTTCGGGATTACAATTTTAAATAGCACAACAGACATTGTAAATAGTTAAATGCAGATAAATTGATGTAATAATCTATATAGCTCTGCAATATTCTTATTAATTTCAACTAATAACAAAGCAAAAATATACAAAAAAGTTAGTTCTTGGTGATGCAACACCGAAAAATTGAAATGTTTCCTGAATATTACAATCAACGTAATTACTGTGGGGTGTTGTTTGTACAGACCGTGGTGCAGACCGCTACAACCATGGCAACAACTGAGAATGATTTGTTGAAGTCCAAGCCCAACTTCCCGCTTCTGTTTTGTTGTGCACTTAATCCTGCGATCAATAACACCAGAAGTAAATAAACCTAGGTTATAACACTTTGTTGATTTTGCTACATGCACAGTCAGTCTCGTCATCAGTGGAGCAAAAAATGTACAGTCAGCAACATACTCAAGCAGCAGTAAGATTCGTCTTAAAACAAAGAAGTGAAGAATCCATTCACAATGGATTATCAGAAGAACAGAGGAATAATAATTGTTTAGAAATTATTTCGTTATTCATTACCATCGCGTGTTTAGTAACTTGTACTTACCAAATCACTGAGAGAATAGAATATTTCTTAAATGTACCAGTAGTTGTCAACGTTTACAAAACGCTATATCTCTGAGAAAGGAGATTTGCCAATGATAACAAAATGCACTCTAGGTCCTAAGTTGATCCGAATCATGGCAGAAAGCTATCATGAAAGATGTCCGTCGGATGTCACGTTGTCTCACGCAAAGGACATCTCACGGACATTTTTTGGATTAAGTCCAAATGACGTCCTTCGGAGGTCTTTCATGGTAGCTTTTTGTCTTGAATTGGACTTAATATTCAAGCAAATGAGCCATGACGACTGGAGAGGAAAGCACTATTCTTATTCCTGTTGTGGCAAGAACCAAATTTTCGATGACTCTAATTATGTTACTTACTGTCCAGTAATTTATTACGCGTCGTGATTTGGTAGGGTTATCAAGATTGGCTAACATAGCCGACAATGCTGCCTCGAATTCAAATTCTTTCAATTTTACGTTATAATGCTAGACGCTCTCTTCAATGAACTTTTCGTTTTTTTAATTGCTTCATTTGTTCATTGAAGTTGCAGGATCTACAAAAATTTAAACTTAAAAGTGAAGGAGTCCAACTCTCTTTTTTGCCCACTCTATGCACCTCTATTTAAACAGTTGTAAAATATTCGAATCTTTATTTTTAAGTTAAAGTTGTTCAAATAACCGAAAAATTTTTTAAATACTTTATTTTGCCTCAAAAGTTGTACAAAATTTAAAATTGACAATTAATTGTAGTGATTAATTCGCATTTTTCACGTCACTCAATACAAACAATTAGCTTATATATCCATCCTGAGAAGTAAGGTTAATCATTAGAATTAGAAATAGTAAATATAGTGACGAGGTAAAGCGTTAACACTTTGTTAACGCTTTACCTCTTGGCAGAGCTTCCTAGATGGCGCTGCCTTAACGTGTTCCATTCAGCGAAACTTCTTCACAGAAACTTCCTTGACACATCTTCCTTGGCAAAACTACCTTTTCAAAACTACCTGCGGGGATTTACACGCGAAGGATCCTTGCCAAAGCTCCTGTCGGGAGCCCGTACCGTGGATTCTGTAGTGGAGCTATATCTGGAGCTCACGTCAAAGTCCACACAATTTTGGCGAAACTTCCTTGACAAACTTCCTTAACAAAATTACCAAGTAAAACTACTTGGGAACTACGGGCTAAAGATCCTTGCCAAACTCCTCTGGGAACTTAATCGTGGAATTCTGCAGTAGAGATTTATCGCGGAGCCTACACTAAGAGTTCACACTTCATTGGCAAAACTTCCTTGAGTAAACGTCTTTGGCAAAACTACCTTGGTAAAACTTCCAGCGGACCTACGGGCTGAGGATCCTTACCAAAGCCCTGCCTGGAGCCCATACCGTGGAATTCTGCAGTGGAGACTTTTCCTGAAGCCTCCTATGCATAGTTATGGGTAGTAAGTTTCGCCAATATAGCATCAATGAAAAAAATATTACCTCTCTGATATTTTCATTTATAATTTTTTCTAGTAATTTGAATTTTTTGAATTTGTTATAAGATGCACGTATCACTCTACGTTGCATTGCAAAGATACAGTGCTGGAACTTCTTGAACTTGTTAAGTTAGCTCTAATCACAGTACTAAGCACCAAAGATAAAGACGTGACTGGGGTCGCGTTGTGACCTTTTCTATTTGTACGAGGGGTTGGGGGTTATTAGTTGATTACATGCCCACTAGGGGATAAAGTTACTTAAGATCAGGAATGGGGTTTTTCGAGAGATTAAGCCCCGGGGACTATCATGAGTGGAGAAAAATTGTTGCGACTGTGATTAGGACCTTCGCGCCATTTTTGGATATTTTTGTGATTCTGGAAATAACTGGATGTGGGGACGACTACGTGACTGTGTGTAACCGATTTTATTCAAGGAAACGAGTGGAATAAAGCAACCGGAACGTTATTTTTATTCGTGTGTTTATTTTTGCGCGCTCTTTGTATTGTTGACCCACAGCGGATCGACAGCGGACTTCTCGCATTGCACCACGTTCTGAGGATTCACGGGAAATTTTTTGTGCTTGACTTTCACGCTCTTTTTGTTTAATTTCGAATTCACGATGCGTGCAAGGTCGCGCGTGACAATTCTCGCGAACTGTGGAATTTAATCATTTGCATTGTTTGAAATTCTGAAGAAATGTAGAAATACGAATTCATGCTCACTTCTCAGAGATATGAATAAGGTATCAGGTTATTTCAACCAAGCTTTGTACAAAAAGAGTAGACGGTACGTGGCCGTACTTTCAATTTTACAATTTGTTGTTGTTTAAAAATTAATTGTACATTTCTTAACATTGCAGTAGCTTTTCGTTGGATATCACCATCGCAATTCTGACGTCTACGTTGTAAAAAAAAGATAAATGCATTTACTTACTCGATTTGTTTAATTTAGTTTAAAAAATGGAGGCTGATTCAGGTAACGATTACAATTGTAAATTCGTTTTACGTGTGTGTTGGTACAGTCAATTTCACGGATCTTGATAAACTTTCAGGAAATAAAGCGTTACAGTACGGAAAGGAAAAGAAAAAGGCGTCAAGATGTATTGTGGTTCGTTACTATGGGAGTAGTGTAATATCCAACCACGCGTTTAATACCTATTTCAGTCAATATGGGATGGTTGAAGATATTTTTCGAAAAGTACCGTAATTGCTGCTTAATTTTATACACTCAAATTTTTAATACGTAACATAAAAATTTAAAAAAATGCTTTACTGAGAAAACTATACAGTCGTATTACAAAATACTTTACTGAGACATTTTTGCAATTTTACTAATTAATTATAATAATTTAAAAATCTGCTTGAACTCAATTTCTGAGTATATTTGCAATTGGATACATGAACATAATAGTGAAAAATATTTGGGTGTAATCTGACGTAATAACGCATTTGTAGAGTAAGTAATCATCAACTTTCTTGCAGGAAAACCACACAGTAGTCCGTTTTACAAATAAACAGCGCGCTGTCAGTGCATTTGGAAACCAGCAAACACTTCTAAGGATCAAAGAAGATTTATGTATCAAAATATTGGGTACAGCCTATTAATAAAGCTGAAGAACCACCAAGTATATCGGGTGACGACGTCTACCAGTCTGTAAGAAGTAATTTGATGCTCGCGACTAGCATAAGTATTTATATATTTAACAACGAAATTTAAAATTTATTCCTTTTTCATGTTACTCCGTAATTTATATTCTAGTTAAATTTCAGGTTGCAGATCAAATTCAGAGTTTACTACAACTGCGTATACCCACTGAAGAAACACGCGTATTTTTTATTGGTATTTTTACTACCTAATTTACCTATTGCAAGGTACAATTGTTCGGATCATGTGAATAATTTGGGCTTACGTGACCATGACGCAATGCATACGCTAAACATCAAAGCTCAAGATTCTGAGGTAGATATTTTTACAACATTGCGTATATAATTTTACCTGTTATATTCACCCACAGGTGCAAAAATATTCTCAAAAAACAAACGAGTCTGCGCTTGAAGATTTAAAAAAAATAATTGCAACGCGATCAAGGAAAATAGACCCCTCCGAATTAATAATTTTGACGCAATACGACATTGTGTGTTTGATAGCCACTACCTTGGAACAAGACGACAATTGTAAAAATATTGAGCGTGTAGCAGCTCGTCGGTGTCCTATCGTAAGATTTGTAATAAAAGGCAAACTCTCGTGCGATTTATCCATCAACAACCGGTATGATAATTGTTAAACCACAATATTTAAAATTTTAATTTTACTTAACGTTGCAGCCTCGCCGTGTACAACAGCAAATTGATTAAGCTGCACACGAGGATTGACAAACGAGCTGCGGATTTTATCATCATTATTCGATTTTGGATTTCTAGACGAAAGCTCGTAGCTGGAAAAGCAATTTAACCATTTCACGAGTTACGCTACATCTTTGATGTGTATTTTTTACTTACAATGGATAGTTTCCTGAATTTTACCGACGGTTGAGGAGTTAAGAGCCCTCGATTGTGTAATTTTAAAATAATTGCAGTTAGGGAATATTTTACGGAGTATTAAAATCAGTGAAATTAATTTCACTGCAAAAATAGGATGATTACTGCTTGGAATTGCAGTTACTCTGAAGACATTTCACAACTTTCCAAATGCAACAATGTTGAAACAGTTGAAAAATTAGTGACGGATTTTTTAAGTTCTTGAATAAGTTTGACTTTAAAAATTTTGTGATGAACGTTGTAAAGGGAAAGGCTATTCCGATTGAAGAGTTTGCAATATCACTTCCCGAATGCGCGGTAAAATATTTTAGGTCTGTTTAATTGCATTTATTGTGTCATTATAAATTTTTTATAACTATACTTGTAGCTTATTTGTCTCAACATCCAGGATCCTTTTAACTTAAATCACAATGTAACATTAATCGTAAATTGTTTTATTGTACACTTGGTTTCGAATGGTGTTGGAATATGCAGAGCTGCGTACTTGAGACAACCCACAAAGATATTTCGTGGGGATACTGGCTTTATTCGACGACAGTTCAAAAAAAGACGTAGCTTCCCAGAAGAGAAAATTGCAAAAGGAAGAAGAATTAGGCATATAAAAGCACGGTGATTAACAAAATAGCGATATCGGTTATCGAATTCAAATTATTTCAACCGATTTACCAAAAGAAAAACATGTTTAAATTTAAAATTACAAATTAAAAAGTAAAATTCACTAAATAACCAAAAATCTATCACGAAACACACTACCTGTATCGGCTTAATATCGGGATTGGGTGAGTCGAATTCCTATATAAAGCACAATAAATTGCGTTCGTCGAATAAAATTAAATAACGGCAAATTAAATTTTGTGCAAATGAGTGAAAAGTAAGATATGGTATCAAGTTACAAAATTTTCAAGTTACTTACATAAAAATAATTAATGTTCACCATAAAAAATATAGAGTGAATAGATATTAAGTTACAGGAAATCAGTGTTCAAAAAATTTTGTATTTTATACAATAGCAACTTATGTATGCTGTATTTACATTCAAGCGAAATGTAAGGAAAATGTAAGTCAAACTACAAATGCTTGACTATTCATAGCATTTTCGCAGAAATATTTCAGACCATACGTGTGGATCCAAACCACAATATTTACAAATACCGGTATCTTTATATTTAAGCCTTTTGAAGTATGGTATGGAGTAAAAGTAATCACGGAAAATCAATTTTTGAATTCATGACATCGCGGTCAAAAAAATGCGATATTTAATTCAATTTATATTTGAAGACTGAAATTATTCAAGTGATACGAAGTTACGATATTTTTATTACAGTAAGTATAAAATATCCCAACGACACTTACGATTAAATTCCAATGAACTCTCTTTTTGCATAAATTATTAATTTTGCGTTCACGCAAAAATATTTCAAATTAAATTGGATTCAAGTCACATTATTCACAAATGTCTTAATATTAAATAGCTTAAATTTACACAAAATTAAAAACCAAGGTATCTAAAAATTACAACATCAATGTGACCAACGACAATCACAGGTTACATTTATATTCAAATGGAGGAATTCAAAGACTACAAATAAAATGTCAAATTTTAATGACTTGGCAAGAAAGAAGTCAGATGTGCCAAATCCACTCATGATGACAAATTTAATGTTAAAGGTCATTTTCAAAATATTCACATTCTAACTCTTAAACCAATGGATAGAGCATATTTGTATTGCCCAACTAGAAAGTTGTAGAGCGCCAGACTTTTGCCTAAACCTGTACATTTAATTACGCTTGTCTAATTTATTTTTTTTATTTCAAATTTAATTAAAAAGTTAAACCGTGCATTTCTACGAAAGAATTTTTTACTTGCGAGAAGTTGTGCTACAATTCAAGACTCAAGAAAAAGAACCTTAACTGCAAGCTACCGTTTATAACAACACTAGATTTACCAATGTGTTTGACCTGGGAGCAAGCAAAAAATGCTAATCTTGCGTATTTAGATGTATATTTCAATACAAATGTTTATCTTCACTGTTCTTGCATAAGTCAATGCATGCAACGCATGTATTTAACAACCATTTCCTCACGTAATCCGGATTGTTTACGTGCAGTTCCGTACGGACCAATAAATCATTATTGAAGAATAATTGAAGATCAAGCTGCTAATACCATAATAAAACTACTTTGCGATATTAGTTCAAATTTGGGGTGTATTATCGGAGTGTCCCTGTTATCATTCATTCATATCCTTGGACGTATCAAACTTAAATTTACTATTACAAAAGTAGCATTATTTTCGCACTGAGCTGTGACACTCATCGCTATGTGAGAAATATTGTTAGCTTACACTTTAACCTTTTTTTTTAGTAACCATAAAATCATTGCTAGTTCTTGTTTAAAATTTCAACAACTTTTTTCACTTGCAGTTTTCAATACATTTTCATATTCTATATTTTTTTTAATTAGCACTCACGTAGAATTTCGAATAATTATGTGTATAACTAAAATTTAAATAAACTATATTTTTGTTCACACTTAGCCATTAAATGTTGAGTCACTTCAATCATATCATTATTCAAATTCAATACAAAAATTAGAAATATTCTTTTAAGCTATTAGAACCAATTTCTTATTCCAGTAAATTGTAATTAAAATTACGAAATTAATTAATTACATCTAGTAAATAATAAGTAAAATAAAATAAATTTTTGTCAGTCAAAACTGTTAAATTTTGTCACCACATGTTAAATAGACTCGCTGTGAATAATACAACAAAGAGACGCTGAAATGTTAAGAAAAAAATAAACCAAAAAAGCCTGAACATGCTATAAGCATTTACATCGAAGGCTATATGAAAAAGTTAGTCCCTGAACCTTAAAAAAATAAACCAAAAAAGCCCAAACATGCTATAAGCATTTACATCAAAGGCTATATGAAAAAGTTAGTCCCTGAACCTTAAAAAAATAAACCAAAAAAGCCCGAACATGCTATAAGCATTTACATCAAAGGCTATATGAAAAAGTTAGTCCCTGAACCTTAAAAAAATAAACAAAAGAAGCCTGAACATGCTATTAAGCATTTACACCAAAGGCTACGTGAAAAAGTTAGTCCCTGAAACCACAAGAAAAAAAAATAAACAAAAAAAGCCTGAACATGCTATAAGCATTTACATCAAAGGCTATACAGTAAAAAAAAGTTGGGGTCCCTGAAATATTAAGAAAGAAAAACAAACCAAAAAAACCTGAACTTGCTACTAAGCATTTACAAAGAAACTGAAATATTTGTTTCTCTGAAATGTTAGTTCAAAAAATATATAAATAACAAACAAAAAGTAAAAAAAAAACAGCCTGTGTATGCAGTTATTTTCTTTTCACCAAAGGCTCACTAAAAGCACATTTTCCATAAATAATAAAAAATTGGATTACGTAATCTGCATCGTTGCATTACTATCAAAGGAAAAAAAAAGTAAACTTTCCACGAAATATTAGTAAACATTTTCATCAATGGCTAACCAAAATTTTTGTATGGAAGAAAACTTTACATTTCATTTAAATGTTAGAAAAGCTACAAACGAACATACAAGTCAGCTCTGCATAAAACTTAATTCAAAACCTATACCACAATTAAAAATTCGACATCAAACTTGTCATTTTTCAACTTACGTAAGTATAATTCACTAGGAAGGATAAGGTACTGAATCAAAACTTTTCCGATTTGCTCACTTTGCACTAAATTTTCAATTTACCAGATACAAATAAAACTATAATATTGTGGTAGATCAGTCATTGATTCATTACTGCACTATTTAGATTAAAAATAGTTAAAAACCTTGTGTGTTCTGAGCGGAACATGGCAGAATAGTGTTCGTTTTAACCTTTTACGAAATCGATTCCCGCTCATTCCGGGATTTTGCGAGATCGGCAAGATTTTTAGTGCGTTCGGTGGCGACTTATGGCGAGAGCATGTGGCGAAGGTATGACTAGTTGTCAAATTTTGAAAATTGAAATTAAACTTACCTCTATTTCAGATTAACGGATATGATTGATAAAAACAGATGATTCCTTTAAGTGTGGGAAAATAAAATACTTATTTTTTATTTTGGTGGTCAATATTTTTTATAATAAATATTTATAAAATTTTTCAACCTTTGACTCAAAATAACATCAAATTTCTCCACTTATTTCGTATTTCAAAATATTTTAAGTCAAATTCGAAGAAAACCGCAACAAATTAAATTTTTGTCAGGTCAAAACTTCCAAATGTTACCTCTAGGTGGTGAATCAAAGACCCGCAGTAAAATAATTCAACTAATATTTTCATTTAATAGTTTGAAACTAAGTTTTAATTTCTTAAAATAATAAAAGAATACTAAATTAATTTTCTACAATTAAATTAACCAAGAAATTAAGGTTAATAAAATAACATTTAACCAATCATCGGCCATCGCACTTGCCTCCCCAGTTTATAACGATGAAATTTCCAAAGTGAAAGTGAAAATTATCCATTTTACTGTAATGGAACTAAGGCAATTTGTATTAATTTTTATTCTAATTTTTGGTACTTTCTACGGTATAAATGCCTTAGTCGATCCAGTGTCTTGGCTAGCGATTGGAGCTGCGGTTACAGGACTAACCGGAGTCGGCATTGGGATATCATCCTATCTACAGTGTAGAAATTATGAGTGCTGCACGGAATATTGGATAAAACCCGATATCGATAGTATGAAAATTTATTACACTAACTTATCCGATACTTTGTATATTTAGGTGGTTTGTAAATGCGGAGGACTTTGGGTTTAGGTGCGGCGAACTTTGAGCAAGCGTCGACGAATGGGCGTCAAAATGATAAATTCCGCTTTTGATGTCGTGTTTTTTGTTTAGATTTGTTTGCTTAAACTGTTTTAAATCCGTTTTGAAAATTTTTGAGAGAATTTGTTAGTTTTTACCTAAAATTTAAATTGTTTTTGGCAAATTTTTCGACGAACGAAAAGTGAAAAATGAATATAAATGACGTAAATTACTGAAAATAAGCATTTGAATACATAAATTTAATTAAAAACTGTCTAAAATAACAGCAAAAGATATATAAACACCATGAACTCGACTTTCTGACCAAACCTAACCTTTCTGATTTTCATTTACAGGTTTAGAAAGAAACATAGACGACAAACTCTTTGGTCAACATCTAGTCAAAAACACCATCGTCAGAAGCATTCGTGCTCACGTCCGAAACCGCAATCCACGAAAACCACTCGTTCTTTCACTTCACGGATGGACCGGC
>JAQIWS010001479.1:0-11216 GCA_034696085.1 Stigmatogaster subterranea | reverse complement strand
AGATTAAAACTTTACAACAAGAGGGCGCAGAGTGTATTGCGCTTGCGCAGTGCCGAATTGCGGATATGGTCTATTGTATTTTTAGTACCGTACCTATTTGAAAATTTTTATTTGTGGATAGTTTTTGACAAAACATTTTTTTTTAATTGCTAAAGGCAAAAATAAATAATACTCCGTAAAAAATGGTGTGGTCAAGAATTATCGGCAAATAAAAATTTCACCAGTTTCACAGATATCTACCACATTTAAAAGTCGCAACATTTTGTTGACACCAAATTCATGAGCCCAAAAGTCTCAGACAAAAATTTTTACGACATCCAGACCAGTTTGTATGCTAAAAACAAAGTATGTTTTCCAATCTTGAAGTAGTGGGTGTATCACTGGTTCAAATTTTCAATTTTAAAATCACCTCAAACTGCACTTTATAATGTTTTCGCATGTCGGTTAGGGACATTAATATTAAAGAATCAGGATCTTTTTGTATGGCACGTTACAGCGAAAGGAATATTCACGTCAATAGCTGGTGGTAATCGAGTGAAAACTTTTCTTACTTCATTCTAACAATGGATAGCACCTTGTGTTCAGTGATCACGTTGCGTTTTCACAATTTTCTCGCAATTGTCCTGTTGTCCAATTAATTACTCAGTATTTTGCATCAGAATATGGTAGGGATATCAATTTGGTTAGGCCCTTAACAACCACGTTACTTCCACAAAATTAAATCCCTTAAATGCTTCACATGTAGACCTAGGCGAGCTCTTTTTAATGCACTTTTGTCTTTTAATTGCTTGATTTGCGCGTTAACGTTTGTAAAATTTACAAAAACTTAAACTGTAAGATATAGGATCCAATTATTATTTTTGCCCACTGTACATTAGGTGCGTTCACTAAGTAAAAGTGACCTATGGCATAATATACTTTTGAAAAGTAACTTTTACAAAAGTCACGCTTGGAGTAATTTAATTCTGCATTAGGCACGTTCAGTTGCTAAAAGAAAGTGACTTTTGACCGTAGATATCTTTTGTAAACCGGATGTACGAATAACAAAACAAAAAAATATTGCAAAAGAATGTGAATAGGTCTTATCACTAACACAAATACAAAGTTTTTCGAACAATTTCATAATTAAACTTATACATTACGGAAGATAGGCTAACCATTGACAACACAGTCCACAATAAATAACACTTTAGTAAAAAGTTAAGTAAATTTCACAATATACCGATAGCACTGAAATTTTCAAATTCCCACTCCTTCGAATCACCAAGAAGCACAATACAAGTAAATAACCACGGTGAGATAAAAATCGTCATCACTCATCAAATACATCTCTTAACACAATGAATACAATAAAAATAGTTAAGAGTTCGAAGCACTCGTATTTCCAAAGACAAACAGCTTATTTGTAGCACGCAAAATAAAAATACCGCTAACTGACTCAAATTATTTTTTAAATAAACATCAATTAGAGCAAAGCGGAAATTTACTTCATCTTATGCGAAATTTAAACTAAATTCAGTTACAATGCACGTAAGACAATGCTCACTGTATTTTTCTTAACAGGCCACAATTTCATTCAAATATACGGAATATTGAATAACTAGAATTTAATTTTTGTTCCGAAACTTATAAGGGAAATTGTTTTTAAAAATCGTTAAAAATTCACACAATACCGTGTGCGATAACCACCTGACAATCTTAACTGCAATTTTCGCTAAATACGAAAAGCGTTGTGCAGCAATAACACAAATGCATAGTAAATTGAAAATTTAACTTTCTTTTGACATTTACAAAAAGAAAACATGTTACGAGTGTTTAAATAATATGTAAGATAAATTCAGTCTACAGTGTGCGAAAATTACCGTTAACCACTTGTCAATAAATTGGCCTACAAAATTTACCACAAGTGGTAAAAAAATACAATCGTGAAATTTACTTTTCGAGCACTCACAGCATTTGCAGGTTTAACACCACCAATTTAACAAATAAAATACTTTTCAAAAATGAAGAATTCAACAACGGTTATGTAAGTTAATTAACGCTAATGTGATAAATCGTAAAAAGCTGCAGTCACGGAGGTGAAAAATTTTGGAACAAAAACATTGTTAAATGGAATCAATTTGATTTAAACAAGTAAGTAGTTTTGGTTATAAAATTAAGATTCAAATTAACAATTTTTACTAAGACCCGAGAAGGAATAAAAATATAAGCAAATTTAACAAATTTTATTTAAGCTGACAGCAATAATTGCAAATCTTGTCTACCATTTCGTATTTTTTATTTTTTAATATTTACAGCCAATTCATATATTCGTTGCAAAAAGTTTTTAAACTACACAAGCACAATTTCATAAACTTTGATTTAAATTCGTGTATTGTATTTTCACTTTCTCATAACACGATTTTAAACGAGTTTAAACCAGCTTAAAAAAAATTGTACAAATGACTAGTGAAAATAAATTTCAGATGTACATAATCTAAAATTTTAAAATTGTGTATAAATCCCTTCATCTCCACCTGACATGGGGGTGAACAGAAACCAATTTCGAGTCAATCTTAAAACAAACAAATGAATCAAGTACTGTAACAATTTCTTTTACAGTCAATTTTACAAAATCAAGCAAACCGGTCAAAAAATTTTCAAAAACTGTATATATGCGGAGATTTTTGCATTTTTACAAACTTTTACGAGTTTTAATATCTCGTAACCCTTTTCTACAATTAAAGATGAATTCTGTCGTAGTCTTTTCGATGCCAAACTTAACGGATAAATTTCTTACACAAAAAATTTGGATTCACAAAATAACATTTTCATTTCTCCTTTCAGTAGGCCATGCAAAAATGGCTTTATATTTTGCTCGTGTCACGGAATCTCGACAAAATTTAGTGAGATATTATTTCATGCTCTGAAATAAATCTCGAATTAACATTAATAACATTTACTAAACCACCCCAGCGCAATATTGAATTTAAAATATGATAAACATTACCACGATAATTCGCGCACGCGTAAAAAGAATTTAAATTAATATTTCACTTGAAGTGAAATCAATCAATTCAATAACAAGGCAATAAGCAGTAAATTAATATTAAATTTTAGTCTCAGCAACGTTGTAGTACAGTAATTTAACAATATTTATCTTAGAAAAATAACGATTCATTCCTTAAAGGGTTAAAAAAAATCGAATCGTAAAAATGGGGAATAATGACGAGTGTAAACCTTGTACTACACAAAGCGTAAATAAATTACATCTATATTGTGAGACGTAAATACTTCTAGTAATGTTTAAATATTTTTCGTATTTTTCATACAACTTTTACAAGGCTGTTAACTGCAGTAACTAGCGATCTTTCTCCTTCGTATCCTTCGTTGACAAAGAATCAAAATGGCGAACTTGCAAGTTCTCGAACGTTCTCGATCACGAGCTACCCATCATCCTCCAGCGACAATTCATGACGTATTTTGTGGATGCTCAGTGATACAGATTCTGCCTGCAGATGTCGCAATGATCGCAATCACGCGACAGCGACGTCTGCGGGGAAAATTGTAAACATTTAAATCGTCCATATGCGTAGTCTGCAAGTGCAAGGGAGTACAACGATAAAATGGCTAGTGGAGGCATAAATTTAGCTAACCAAAAAGATAACGCTAATGTAACGTATCAATCTTTGTCCACTGAGGAGGTTTTGTTAAAATATATTCAAAAAAATTAATTATTTTCTGGTTAATTTTCGCACGGTAGAAATCCTCGTCTCTGCGTCGCTTACGAAAACTGAATTTTGAAATTCAAGGTTTCTCCAGTGTGTCAGTTGAGAGTGATTCCAGAGTGATGACAAGATGTCTCGCTTCTTCGAGTTCAAAAAATGTAAATAGTGCTACAAAAATGATGGAGGAAACTGGTCAATTTGAATGGAAATGTGAACACGAGTTGTGTCGACGAACTATTTTAGTCCTTAATGTCCCGTTGTCGGTAATTATAACTATTAAAAAGTTTGTAGATATATCGAACATGTAATAACCTGTTTAATTTTTTAGATGACGGAGAAAAAATTGATGGATTTCTTTCATAAATTTGGTAAATTGCGATATGCACGAATTATCCGTGACTATAAAACTAAAAAATCAAAAGGGTAAAGCATAGATTTTTGTTATTAAATTCGTTAATATTAATGTTAACTTATTTTAACAGTCAAGCTAAACTAGAGTACGTTGACGTCAACGATGCTGCAAGTTTATTAAACTTACCGGAACAAGAATTTCTGCATTTTAACAAGTAACAAAAAATTTTTTATTAGTAATTTAAAATTCTAAATTTGCGAATTATATTTTCAGTTACATGAAACCAACGCCAACTCGGTGTTTAAAGTCGAAATGCAGCACGGGAGCAACGAACGCAAAAATTGTAACGAGTGAAGAAAATATTTTTCGCCCTGATTTTGAAGATGATCTTGAATTAACATCGGACTGTTATTTTAATCGGTTACCCGATGAATTACTAAACTACATTTTTTCATTTCTTGATTTTCGTGAGAGAATTTCAGTCGAAAAAGGTATTTTTTGATTTTGTACCGCATAAATTTTAATTTTTTAAGTCTAATTTTGTTTCCAGTTTGTAAAAGGTGGCGGTTTGTGAATACGAAAATCGCGTGGGTTGATATGTATAAGCTGAGTTTTCGACATAAATTTAACACTTTGTATTGCAAACGTAGGTAAACCTTATTACCGTAGGTGTGTAGGATATTTATCAAAAATTTGTGCTTTTTTAGCTCTGACGAAAATTGTTCTTACGTCGATTTTGGAACGATGCGGTTCAACGTTACGAGAAATTGATTTTTCCGATTGCTATCACAAATTAACTCCGGAATTTCCAATTGAAATTTGTAAATATTTTATATCTTAAATTAAATTATTAATTTACAAATTTTCTCATTTAGCAAAATATTGTCCAAATCTGGAAGAAGTGAATTTCAAAAACACGTCGATCAAAGCGAAGCCGCTGAAAATTTTATCTGAAGTTTGCAAAAATCTCAAAGTAAGAAATTTTGACTTAAAATTTACATTTCTAAAATTTACAACCATATGTCAATATTACAGGTTATAAAACTTCAATCTTGTGGAGGAGTTGTTGAAAAAAGGTTTGCTAATTTTATTATTGGTTTTGATTAGAATTTTTTTTAACGCAAATTGTTTTTATTTGAAAGTGTTTGGTGGTTGCTCAAAACTGGCGAAAATCTTCGATATTTAGACATAACTGACAACAAAAAGGTCACTGGAAAAGTACGTTTGTGGTAATTTTAATTCACAAAATATACATAACTTATTTAATTTAATTTTTGATTTTTCAGTGTTTTTATTTAATGAAGAATAGCGTTGATACTTTGATTTTAAATGGATGTACAAGATTGTCTCCAATCGGATTTGACCATCTTAAAAATTGTCACGGAATTCGAGATTTAAGATTAGACAACTGCAGAAGCCTCACCGCTGAAAATTTAACCACTGTGATAAAAGTAAACAATTTTAGAAATAATTTGTTAATTTTATTTTTAATTTTAAATTTAACGCTAACATTTCAGTCCCTAGAACCATCCTTGACAACGTTACATTTAGGAGGATACTTTGAACATTGTAAGTCACGATTTTAAAAATAGATTAAATTTACTTACTTGTAGAACTAAAAAATATTTTTATTTTGTAATTTTTAAGGTGACAACAACGTCTTCAACGAAGTTTTCAAACATTGTCACAATCTGCAGAGCCTACATTTAGAACAAAATGTCAGCATCATTGACGACACAATTTTAATCATTTCAAGGAATTGCCTTCAACTTCGGTAAATTTTCAGCTGAAAGTTTTCATCAAATACACAAATAAAATATTTTTCTATTTTTAAAGTCATTTAAACATCAGTGGAATTATGGTCACCGACGTTGGCCTTTCGTGTCTAAAATCTTTGCCTCATCTGCGTTCGTTGTCTATCAACTACAACACTGCTGTAAATTTTTACATTTAATATTATTTTATAAGATTTATTTCGTAAAATATTCACCAAAAATTAATTTTAGATTACAGACAGCGCCGTTATTCAACTAAGTGAAATGAGACTTCTGGATTCAGTTGAAATTCGTGGTTGTATTTTGATCGGAGATGATGGTGAGAAAAATATTTGAGAAAAATAAACTATACTAAATCTAAAATTTAAAATTTTTTTCAGGCTGTGTGAAATTATTGCACAATTGTAAAAATTTAAAATTACTCGACATCAGTTCTTGCATCAATGTCACGAACGCAATCGTTGATCCAGCGAAACTTTTGAGATGTTCGGGAGAAAGTAAATTGAAAATAATTGCTGGTGGATCGAGTGTGACGAGTTTCTGCGATGTGGATGGTTTGCAGATTTTGGAGTTTAATTTGTGCCCAAGTCAATTTCGGCCGTTTCATGAATATCATTACGATTTTGATCACGATGAGTTGGAGCTTGACTATGACGATGTTGATTATGATGATGATGATTATAATTATGTTAATGTGGATGATTTTGCTGATTTTATGTACGACGGTGATATGTACGAGCCACTTTGAATGTATATTTTAATTAAAATGTTTGGGTTTTCATTGAAATGTTGCGTTTGAACAAAGTGATAATTCCGGCTAAAGTTTGGGTCAGATAAATATTTATTTTTGTACTGCGTTTTTCATTGATTTAATAAAAGTAAATTGATGGTAAAGTGGTTAATCTTGCGCAATTACACGATGTTAATTGCTGTTAATAACTAAGTTGGCCGTGCTTGAAAAGAAATTTGCCGTTGTTGATGTATTACTGCGAAGAATGACAGCAGCAGTTTGTGCAATACAGTATTGCAGTATTAGAAAATTAACGTTTAATTAATGTCTTCTATTTATTAAGTAAGACTTCAAACATCAAGATTAAAATTGCGAAAAGTACTCCACATATCAATAATATAAATAAGCTTTTGCATTGGCTTAATCGAACTGCGTGATATTCGACGTCATGGATCTCGCATTGGGGTCTTGATGGGTGATATATCGGTTTGGCTAATTTAGATAATATTCCAACACTTCTAATATGCAAGATTATGTAGAACAATAACCAATATTCATTACACACAGTACAAACGCGAAACAATGGTTGTATCAGAGCAGAAGTAAATTCTTGGTTATACTTACGATCTGGAAAATAATTCCACGTAAGGTGAATTTTTTTGAAAATGAACGACGATTGTAAATGAGAGAGAAGTTTTTTTAAGCGCTTCGTAACTGCAGTCGAGATTTATGCAATAATCAGTAACACAAAAGAACACAAAATTTTCTGAAGCAGCTCTTAGTAAACCATCCTGCATTGAGGGTACTGTTGTGTACATCAATTTTTCACGAATTTCCTTAAATACCCTAGATTGTGCACGCTGAAAAATAATATGTTAAGAATATTGCACATTTACCAAAGACGAGTTTGTATCACTGTAATTAGACTATCCATTGGACTGTCAACTCTAGCTCCAAATATAAAACGGCCGTCGCGAACCATATCATGCAGAGTTTCATAAGGCATTTTATATCGATCAGCAGCGAAATGTGAAAACAAATTGCTAGTGTATGTTGAAATAATAATAAATAAGAACAGTGTCATTGTAAATTCAATGATTTTTCTTGCTGGTGAGTTGATGGTACCATCTACTCCTGAAAATCATTGCAACACGATATTGGTGTTATTGCTGAATAGTAGTTTGTAAACTGCATAGTTTTATAGGCATTTAGAATTGTTATTATATTTTATATGGTACCTTGTGGTGTTACTGCAATAAGACATTCTCTAATATATTTATTCAACCATTGATACCACGATGACATGACTGGAAAATGGTGAAGAGGAAGAAATCGACCATATCTCGTGAAGAATGACATGAGTACGCAAAGGATATAGAGAACTACAACGCATATTACAACTGTTTTTGATAATGGTTGCGCGTAAATTGAAGATGATTGTCGGTGTTGAGTGTAGTATTTGATATTTGGAAATATCGGTTGCACATTCGCAGTGTAAATTGTAACTGAGTGTGTTAAATTACGGTTATTATTTGGTGACATTGGCATGAATGATCCGCAGACATCAACTTCCTAAAAAGCAGATCAACTTTTACCAATAACACAATGCAGCATTATTATTACTTGCGTACATTTTTAAGTAATGCTTGTCGAAGACAGGACCAAACCCTATCTTTGGGAGACGTGCAAAACACGTACTCAATTCTAAAAATATGTAATCATAGATATACAATATTAATTTATACATTATCAAGTTGTACGAAAAGTATTTACTCAAATCCTAAATGTTGAGCGATGGCAAGTAATATGTCGTTTCTGATGCCGGTCACCACAATTTTTCCATGCCTATTATATGTTGTTGTAATAGGTGGAAACTACTTACATATATATCAATGAATTACTTTTACAAGTACAACACAGAATGAATGAATTCTTTTTACATGAGTAATTACTGCTTTCAAAGTAACTCCATCCAGAGGTGCTACATCGTGTTTATTTGTTCTTTCTACATGGAAATTCCACGAACTTGACTTGTAACGTTGAAGATTTTGCACAATCCATACCTAAAATTTAAAAATGTGTTCACATTACTAACCTATAACGAATGTACATGCAGCATTAACTAGCCTGTTGAGGTAACAATATGCGAATGTTACTGTCAGCTTTGATGGCTGAAGACAAATAGTGAGAAACATTGGTAAAACTGTTGTAATCGTCATAAACTAACAACCAATGAAGTTCTCTGCGAAACATACCAAGCTAAACAAATCGTTAAAAGTTAAAATTACATTGTTTTTAAAATATACACGCTGCTAAAAGATATTACTGCGTAGCTGATGTTACGAAGGCAAAACGTTTTGCACCATACAACAATATTCCTTTTAATTTGTTGATTACTTAGATAATTATTTAAACGTTGTTTGAAAAAATTATTTGATGTGTGTAAAGTAGCACTGTAAATATAATTCTTAGAGAAAATGTGAACTAATTCTACAATTTTTAAAGAAAAAATTATTAATTGATG
This sequence comes from Stigmatogaster subterranea, assembly GCA_034696085.1. Lineage (NCBI taxonomy): Eukaryota > Metazoa > Arthropoda > Chilopoda > Geophilomorpha > Himantariidae > Stigmatogaster > Stigmatogaster subterranea. Next base: position 2,128 of record JAQIWS010001479.1, on the reverse strand, counting down.
TTTGTGTATTAAATGTAACAACAGTTACCTGTGAAGTCAGTTACGAGTAAGACATTTTTCCATTCTTGCGTACGAATATATTGAATAATCTCTGCAGGCATTTCTGTCTCGGAAAGATAAAAAATCACATTATACATACAACGGTTTGCTAAAGACAGCACTGAATTGTAACACGTCAACCTAGACTATATATAGATTTAATCCATAATTTTGTTTACCTCTTATTTCACAAACTGTTAAAATGGTATTAAATCCGGCAGACAATATTATAAGCAGCGTTACTCTCATTTCGTTTTAACACGCACTGAATGCACTTTCAATTTTTTTCACGTTTGCAAGTCAACACGTAGCAAGAAAACGTTCGCGCATTGGTTCGTAGAAACTCAATGGAGTTCCAAGAAAGCAGTTAAAACCAAATATTGAAATTTAAAAATTAATCTGCTTTGAAAATTTAATACATCAATTTTATTTCTATTATAATTTCAATATTATATTTATATCTGCTCATACACGAGTATATTTATATAACAATACACATTTATACCGTTATGTATATTAATATACCCGTGTACAGAAATTGTAAATAGAAAGGTCCAAGTTCGCAACCTGAACGTGCACGTCAGTGAGGCGTCCACGTTTGAAGTTTTTCCAGCTAAATTCGTTTGGTAGTAGGTGTTTATACAGCTATTTGTAATTTTGTTTTTAGATTATCAGTCGAAATTCACAATATGTTAACGAAAACAAGTAAAATGGTGATATGTATTATTTTGAGATCGTTTATTTGACTTTTTGACATCCTTTAAGACGCGCGACAATATTAGATGAATCACGGATGTCCACAATTCGTCCGAATTTTGAGTTCGAAAGGAGATGAAAATTCGACGAGTTATGGCCGAACATCCGAGAGACGTCCATTATTAACTTCCCAAGGATGTCAAAATACGGCGAATTGCGGATTAGTCCTTAGGGGTCAGACATCAGATGTCCAAATTTTATTCGGATGTCTTCAGGATATTTTGGATCATTTTGGGAAATCCGAAGGACGTCTTGTGTTAGTACGGAATGGGCCATTTGACCTGTTCCCATAATATCCATTGGCTTATGAGCACCATTATAGTGATCCCTTTACCTGAAGTGGGTTAATCAATGAGCAAGAGAGCCCAACCTGTAAAGGCACGCAAACCGCCAATCAATAGATCACAAAAATTCGTATGAACTCCGTAGTAACAAAGCTGTAAACATAAAGTCACGTAATTCCAAGTAATTATTTTAAACGACGTCAGTATCCATTAACTGTTCTTTTCTTAATGACTGAAATGAACATTAAACCCTTCCTGAAGAGAAGACACAACTGAAATTCCAATAAAATCATAAAATTTTTATTGTCCAGTTGTTTATTGTCGTTTTAATGTCCAGATGTTTATTACACTTTACTAAAAATTGATGTAGTTTTTATCAAAAAACACACACGACAAGATATTTTTCAGTGGATACGATCAGCTTAAAATGCAAGTCGTCGCATTTCTTCTTTTTGCTGTTTCTTTATCTTTTTCTTTAGACACCAACTGCACTTTTGGTGGTTCGAGAAAAGATGGTAAGACAGTGACTTTTAATTAAATTTATGTACGATAGTTCACGATTTGCAACTATTTTTAGATGTAGTTGACAACATTATCAAATTTGTCGAAATCTCAAAATGGAAAAATGTTTTACTCATTACTGATTACGAACGTAACCATTGTTTTCCTTTGCTCACATACTGTATATGTAATAACACTCAATTCAACCTTTTTGTTTGCAGATTATAAAGATTTAAGTGCACAACTTACTTATATGTATATTTACCATTCTATAAGACTTGCAGATGATAAATTATTGCCTAAATCTTTGACGACGTTTCTTCGTCGACATAGTGAGGGGAAGGTAATAGTTTGGTGTTTAAACCATTGTCTGCAAAATTTCATCACAGAGGTAAAATTGGGATGTACATGTTACATCTGTACATATAATTAATTAATACATCTACATTACTTTCAGAAAAATATATTTCTTAAATCCATCCATTACCTTCTGGTTTACGAAAATCGTAGAGAATTTAACAACGATATAAAAATATTGCCAATTTCAA
>JAQIWS010001478.1:0-11229 GCA_034696085.1 Stigmatogaster subterranea | reverse complement strand
AAAATTTTCATTGTGTTAAGTTTGGTGATGACGTCGACTGATTTGGATTAAATGAATTAATGTTAGATTATTTATTCCTTATTTTTGAAGTTTTAAATATTTTTCAAATCAATTTTTTTGATACAATATGGTTGTAATACTCTGTATTGCTTGTTAATATTTACAAATTGTTTAAATTTGCTGGTTTGGAGTTCATGCTCACTTGTAGCAAGGATTCAGTTTGCAAGATTTGGTTACTCTTGTTTTAATAAGTTATAAAAAAGTTTTAAATCTGTGTAAAATCAGTGAGATGTACTATTCGAATAATACATGTGGATTTTTACATCCAGGAAAACATGCTTGTTTTTAATTTTAAAAAACTCTCCGTACAGTACATGTTTATTTATTTAAACACTTGCTGTACAGCATTAATATGTTATTTAATTATTACTGGTCCATCACAATGTTATGTATCGTGGCAATCGTGGCAAAGTGCGATAAAACAAATCTGCTTTTGTTTATTTGCTAATGCTGAGAATTTTTGTTAATTGCACAGTGTCTTGAATTCTTGCTCGAATTTTTCCCGAAACGATCGTCCAAATTCGACCGTAGTAAAAATTAGTGATTTGTTTACATTTTAATTTTAAATAGTATCACTAGGTGGCAATATTCCGCTCGCGCAGATGACATGGCGCACGCTCGTGGTTTCGAAAATGACTGATCATCTGGACGAAAATTTATGCTCTATGAAAAATCCATCAGAACTTACGACATTTGGGTATCCAAACATTCGAAAGTCTAATCTTTATTTTAAAATGCATTTTATCTCAGAAAATTAACTCTGCGGGACGTAGCGAGAATTTTATGCCAGGCATATCTGCTGCAGATTTTTCCACTGCACTTAATGGCTCCTCAACTCCATTGGAACATCAGTTAAGACTTTTTCTACGGTAACTGGTGCCTTATTTACTGTGTGTGGATTGTAAACTGCACTATTGTGCAGTTAGCGACTAATCTTATATTTAATTTATTACGTATTCTATTTCGGTGTGTTAATCCCGTTGAAAAGCATATCGTTGGATTGAAATTACTGATTTTTACTATACAAAAAATGTACTATTGTTATTGAAGTGTGTTTTACCAGTTGGAACTCCGTATTAAGAAATTAAGAGATGGTCTATTAAGCTGCTGAGTGCTGAAAAATTTTGTGTACAAAAATACACTACCATCAAATCTGTTTTCGCGATATTTACTAAATTTGCAAATGCGTTGCTTTAACAGGTGAAGTTATAGCTGTTTTTAAAATTAGCAATTTTAAAAACTTGCTAATTTTGAAAATTGCTAATTTTGAAAATTACTAATTTTCATGTAACTGTATCAACTTCACAAGGTACAGAGCATATGTTTATGCAAAATGTATGATGACGTTAAACTACGACTTTATTATCTGAGTTTTTAAGCTGGTAATTTACTTTTTTTAAGCATTTTAATATTGTGGATGTTCATTATCTTTGGCTGCGATTTTTAAAGACCTGTTTAACTTTTCAAAAAAATATAGCCCTTACGGATGTCTCGATTTGTGGCTAAATAAGTTAACCTCCTTAATATCGGTTTATGACATTAATTTTTGCTCTCTTTCCTGCGAAAATCAATTTGACTAAAAAATTACTGTACTTGTATTTATTGTCATACTTGACTTACTGACTTTTGTTCACTATTAAAACCGTCTATCGATGTTATGCTGTTGTAATAGTTGTGATTTGAAAACCATAGTCGGTATTTTGTGCAAATGTAATTATACGCATTAATTATTCCAGATATGCAAAGATTTTTTATCATTATACAACATACTCTAAAGGTTGGCATTTAATATTTTATTAAATATTGGACGCCAACATTGGTTTTGATGTTTGTGAAAATTCTATTTTCAGAATTTCTAACGAATTTCTAAATTTAACTTTTATTAGATACAATACGTGCAAAGATTTAATTTGAATTTACACCAACTTACTGACTTAGTAATGTTGAAACCACCTTTCAGTAGGTTGCGTTAACAGCATTGGTAAATAAATTTTGTAAATATTTGAAATTTAAAAACCAAAACTATTTTGCTGTGAGAGAATTAAAATCGTTTCCTCCAAAAACATAAAATATAGAAATTTCTAATGGTTTTATTTATTTTGGAGTATTTTAATATCGAGTTTAAGCAATGCTAAAAATAACTTCGTAATAATTTACCCTTGCTTGAACATGAACTATTTGTCTCAATGGCATATGTAAAATTTTTTATAATTTTTTATAATTTACTTATTATAATATCTTACTCCGTATCTGTTTAAACTGTGTTTTAAGATTTCAATTTGGTTATTACTGTTCTCTACAGCATTGTTTCAAAAAAGCTCTTCAGATGGTCTGTCTATTGTGAGAAAGGATTTCATATTCGTAAAATTTTTGTAAAAATGTGAAATTTTATTATCAGTATGATATCGTTTTAAAAGTGTCTGAAATTTACATCCGATTGGGATTTGTTAAATTAGTGAGTGTATTTTATTAAGTAGATTACACATTGATCAATTTTTTATTTGGATTTTAAATTTATAAAAACGTAACATAAGGATAAGCTGTAGTGTATCCAATTCAATTATTACATTGTACACATTACTGAATAACCGTTTTTAACGATGTTTTTTGTCAAGACCCTCTCAGTAATTTTTAAGTACACTACGGTTTGTTTATTTACAAGAATTGTAACGTTGTGACCGGATTTGCAAAATTTATTGATTCATTGCGGGGTTGTTAGGTTTTAAAAATTTCTGCGCGTAAGATCTGAAATTTTTAATCAGAATTGTTATTTGTGGCAACTCAATTCATTTTAAAAAGAAGCATGTGGTTTCCCGGGAAATGGGGAAAAAAAATATTTTTAATCTACAATTTTTACTACAGTATTAATCGACGTGCGACAAACTTGCGTGGGCATTGCTCATGTCAGGATTTCTTAACGTTGTTCATGGCAAATTTATGTAGGTGCACGTGAAATTGGAAATTGGAAACTTATAATATTACTCAAAAATAACCGTGCGTAGGTTATAGCAGATTTTACAATTAACGTTTTTGAGGGTGTCGTTTTGTTTGTGAAATTCCCACGTTATATAGAATGCTCAAAAAATACATCTTTTTTCCAAATGTAAATTTTGGCGTTTTGCATAGCATTGTTATTATTACGACAACTAAGTAAATTTGTAATTTGTATTGACAATTTAACCTGGTAAAGTGATGAAAAAAATGATTTATTTTTTATTGAAATCAGTCACCGTTTTCTTTTCGTGAATCCGTATTTGCTTGTCATTAGTTAAATTTGAAGATCAGTTTAGGTAGCCAGATTTCGACGTGTAGGCAAATAATAATGTCAGTAGCTGCATTCATTTTTTAAAAGGAGAAGTGCCAAATACCTTATTGCAAATAAATGTTGTAAAATTTGTTAAACATCCGAAAGAATTTTCATTTTCGGTGTCTAATTAAGGGTTGACTTCTAAAATTTCTAACAAATTCACATTTCTTTGTTTCTAGTTGTAATATTTTACACGATTTTTCTAATTATTGGAGTTAATAAATTTTAGAAAATTATACTCCGTGTAGAAATTGCATCTGAACATTTAAACAAAAATTGCGTTGTTTTTTGCAAAGTGAAGCCGTAACAGTGGATATAAATGTGTGTTACTGATTTAGCTTAGTTAATTTATTTTGGTAATTAGAATTTGAAATTACAAGTATATACCGTAATTATTCTAATAAAAGGCGCGCTTACTATTAATTTTTTCAGTTTTTTTGCGCGCGTTCTATTAGAGGGCGATTACTATTAGAGGGCGCTTTCTATTAATTTTTTTTTTCAAGAATGGAAAACATTTCACTTTAAACAGCGTATTTATACACAAAATACAGTCGAATCCGCTTAATCGGATCACATCGGGACCTGACCAATTTGGTCCGTTAAAGTGGCCGGTCCTATTACAAGAAGGGCCATTTTAGCACTTGTGACGTACACCTTAGCTACTTTTGTACCGCTTTAGCATATTTGATCATAGTTTAGCTACTTTATACCTTGTAATCGCCACTTTACGTCATAATTTTGATAATTTAAGTCATATTATAGCCACTTTTGCGTCATAAACTGCGCCGATTAAGCGGCATTGAGGTCCGAATAACCGGCCAAAATTAGCATTGTTTTTGCGATTTGGTTCGGGACTTTTGGAATCGGTCCAATAAAGCGGCTGATCCCTTTAACCGGTGGTCCGAATAAGCGGATTCGACTGTACCTGTTGTTTACGTCATTATTTTCCCTTGCCATGAAGAAACTGAACTGTTGACATCAAATGCACATGCAGAATGCGCGTAATTTAAGCTTTGAACCATTGTTAACAGTCCTCAAATAGAATGCGCGCTCACTATTAGAGGGCGCTCACTATTAATCTTTTCATGTCAGCGATGCGCTTTTTATTAGAGGGCGATCACTATTAGAGGGCGCCTTTTATTAGAATAATTACGGTACATACAATTAAGTACGATGATATAATTACATTTCAATGATATAATTACATTTCAATGATATAATTACATTTTAATTACATATTATTTTTATGGCATGATCTAGTTTTATCAGTATGGAATACTGTATTTCGAATCGCGGGCATCTAGCCACTGTTTATTATATGCAAATTTTTTCCGCAATCGTTATTTGAGATCATGGCATTGCATGACAAGTACAGTATTTTCAAATTCAGGTGCTTTACAATATTTCGTTGTATTTTTGTGGTACAACTAGAAATTTTTTCTGTTAAGTTTCACAAAACGAAAAAAAAACTACTGAATTTTAAATATTTTATTCTTAATTTGCTACGAATTACTTATGTTGATTCAAACTGTTCTCCTTCCGTTAACAAATGTTATCCGTCACAACTTCTCTGCTAAGATTTTTTGCTCGCCGCAATTGACTGTGCTCGTTTGTGGTCCTAGTTGTACGAATTTTTGTTCTTGTTAATTACTGAATTTGCGATCAACTCGATGTTGCTCGCCAAATTTCCTACTGGAAACATGTGGAGGTAGTTAAAAAAAATTTTTTCCCTGAAGAGCGTGTTAGTAAGACGTGAACTTGTTGTAATTTTTCTGTAGCGTTTCATTTTACTTAAACTTGTTTATGTGCAAGAATAGATGGGTTGTGCACCACGAGTAGAAATTTATGTATCTTCGAATGATAACAAGCTGATTTGTAATTTTTATTTCTAAAACCGTGAAATTTGAACTGCTATTTTGCTGTAATTACTAGTTGTACGTGATGATAATTTTATCGGTGTGGCATTCCAGACTTGTTTAGCACCACTTTGAAATTGTGCTACAATGCTTGCAATCTCCTTGGCGAAATTGTTACATAGTTTACCATCGTAATTTGTACTGTAAAATACACAGTAATCTACATTTTATAACTAAATTATAAAGAATTACTGTATTTTTGAAAATATTTCAACTGCATGATCATATTGTTACTATATTACGGTACGTAACATATTGAAAATTACAAATTAGTATGGTAATCTGTAACGGAAGCAACAAATTACTACAGTAATCTTTGACAAAAACTAAAATTTACTTCATACACATCTTTACATTTTGTAGTTTTATTTCTACAATAGTGTTATTAATTTTCATTATTATTGTTTTATCTTACCCAATGAATTTGTTTTTGTTTGACAATTTTAAACCCTTAAGTTCTTTTTACATTCGGGTTCGTGTGTTGAAAAACTTTACTTCAACCATAATTGAAATTTTATTGCACGAATTTACAAAATTTTCAAATTTAAGAATTCACGCAAGATTTGTGTTTATAGTTGAGTTCTCGATTATGTATACTTGTACTCTGCATTGTAATGTCAGTGAATGTTAGTTTTATTCTGTATTGCAAATTTTACTAAACATTTGTGACTTCATAGATACTTGTACCACATAGTAAAAGGAAAATTGTTTTACTGTTTGAAAATCAAAACTTTTCTTGTGCAAGAATCAAGTTTTGTTAATTAGCATTGATTCTTTCAAGTAACTGATTTAATAACTGTAGATAGGAATTTTTATTTAAATTGAAATTTTGAAAATTTGTTGTCATTTTGGACTAAATAGCATTGCTTACTTGAGAAATCCATTAACTTTGCTGCAATTACGTTGTTTGTTTCCGGTGTTCATTACAAATTTCACTACCGGATATTCTACAGAAGACTTTCAGGCAATTTAAATCGTTGTAAGTGTAATTCAGTTGCCCGGAAGCTGCAAGTATAATAACGGTGTTGTTCTGCTACTGTATCTAAAATTGTAGAATCGTTCTGAAAACTTGCAATTTTTTGTTTTAATTAGTGTTTAGAAATTGAAAATTAAAACAGTGATTGAAGTTTTTCTGCACGAATTAGTAACTATCATTACTTAGATACAATCTTAAAAATGTCCGCAAAATTTATGTCTAGCTGATGTTTCAGCAGATTGGATTCATTGTTAGTTGAATATAATGTGAGACGAAACAGATAATAAACGTTGCGTATTATCAATTACCACAATAATTAAATTGATGCAAATTATCAATTTTAATAATTTGAACAGGTTTTGCATAAGACAATTTTAGACAATTTTGAAGATTTCTGCACGAATTAGTAACTCATTTTGTAAGTGCTGTACAATTTTACAAATGTAAAAAATTGTTTCTAGCAGACGTTAATTCAGACTGAATTAATCGTTAATATAGTGGAATTTAATGTAAAATGTAACTAACAGGTCATTGAACTAGGTCCGTCTGTAGGAGTGTGATTTTGTGAATTACTCGTTACGTTAGGTTGATGGTTTTATCAACGTGTTGTGTTGATATTCTTGTTGGAAATTATCACCGACTATTGTAAAAATTGATAATTTGGAATTGTGATAATGGTAGTTTGAAAGTTTTCGTTTGCTGACTAGTTCACGCTGAACATCCGATGTTTTTACATAACATAAGTACACTTATTTTGCCTGTTATTCGAGTGATTATTTAATCTGTACAGGTAGAAACAATTCACCAGATCTATGGAACGAAATTTATTATACGCGTAATGTAAATTGCATTACAGTGTAGTTCATTGTCTATTCTTAAGACGTTTAAATTATTCTTGGATTTGGGTGTGTTAATCCTGATGAAAACGTACCGCTGATTTGAAACTACTGTTTTTTAGGTCATACACGTACTAATGTATTTTTGTTATTGAACGATGTTTTATCAATTGTTTTAGGAAATTAGTGCTATTCTACGCAGCACTTGTAACCATTTTGAGAAGAATAGACCTTAGAGGGTCTGTCAAACATCTGTAAAAATTGATGGTTGTGTAATTTTTATATGCAAAATTTGCTTACCCGTGTACAGGAGTAATTCACAGAAAGTTTTTCTCTCAAATAGTGATTTATAAATTTTACATACGTTCTTTTGTAATTCGTGACAGAATAGCATGTATTTGTATATTGAATATTGTTGTATGAAAATTGTTAGTTTGAATATGTAATGGCGATGTTATAAGTAGGGAAGCGAAATTTTGTGAATTTCACGAAAAAGTATATGAAAAGACACTCCGTGAGAAGCTGAAATATGTTGTTAAAACAACTATGACATTGCTAGCACGCGAGTTAATTTTCATAATTTTCATAAGAATGGTTCCATTTCATAGTTTTAGTGAAACATCGACTGTGTTACAGGATTTTGTAGATACTGATCAAAACATTATTAAAAGTAACAAAATAATTTGCGTTAATGAGTTATATTAGCAATTTTCGAATTGTTCCTAGCAGGTTTCAGAGAGCAATTGCTAGGAAAGAACAGCAGACAAAAAGTACTAACATTGTGAGTCATTTTTAAAAACGGCATTGATTTTTCCAGTTGTTTCAAGGGCTCTCTTGAAATGACTAGAGATTTAGAGAAATTTTGTTCCACGAGAATCGATGTAGGTTTTAAATTTTCAGAGAAGTAAAGTGTGGCGTTAACCCACATGCAAGTCAAACTACGGCGAAAAAAATTTATTTGCCCTGGGTCAAATAGTTGTTTTCCAAATACAGATCACTGGATCAGTATTTTCGAGTAAATAGTTTGGGAAACATCAAATCTAAAACATTAGATAGATAGTTTCTGCAATAACTATGTGTGAAATGGCAATTCATAAAATTTTTATAATCTTAGTTCCAATTTTCACAAAATTTCATAGAATTCTTGTATGTATTTCATAAATTTCGGCGTAAAATTTTCATAATTTTGGACTCCCTATTTATTACTCTTGAACGTTTTAATAATAGTGCACTACTTTAATAATTTTGTCTTTGATGGCAACTTTTAAACACAACGTTTTAGTAAAAGTGTAGCCGTTTTGGATAAGTCGTCACGTGGTTAAGTGTCTGTTTCTGAAAGTAATTTTTTATCTCCCGAGTTGATTAACTTGGCGAAATAATTAGTTTCTATACATTACTTAACAGTCAAATATAAATTTGGTAGACATTAAACATTAATATTATGGGTATACCTAAGTTAAAATTGTATTGAAATTATAAATAGTACTCCGTAGAATTTAAAGTTGCTTGCGCTTTGGCGGTTCAATCTTGCTTATTAAAATTGGTATTCGGGGAGATGTAACAACACGCAGTAATTATTTCAAATATGCAAAAATTGTTTATCATTGTAAAAGTTGCATTGAAATTGTGTTAACGAATCATTATTTATCGACGTGTAGTGAAAATTTTACTTTAATAATTTTTAAGGAATTTGTAAATTTAATTTTTGTTAAACCGTATGCCGGTCTAATTCAAATTTTCTCAGTAATACTTAAACTAATTTTTAGAAGATTACATTAATTGGAGTGGTTAATAAATTGTATTAATTTGAAGCACGTAATATTTGAAATTTAAAAACCAGAACTGTTTTGCTGTGTGACTGACAATCAAAACCGTAAAACGAAGTGGGATGCTCTCAAGACTAAATTATGTCAAAGTGGTTTTTATACATCTGGTAGATATTTAGTTTTAGACTAATTTTTTATTTTCGCTTTAATTATAAGTTTATCGGTGGTCAGAGTACTTCTGAATATTAATACAATATTTGTCAGTGATTTTATTCCTTAACTGAAAATTAAGACTGTCAATTCCTGTATAAAGAGGGTTTTTTGTTAAATACAGAAATACCGTGTAATTGATTATTAGCTGTGTTGCAGATTTTAATATGGAACTTTACGTTCAAAAATTTATACCTTTGTTGTAAAAAGACGCAAACGAAGTTCGGTAGCTAGTTAGGAACATATTCAAAAAAGTTGAACTTTAGAAAATTTTTCACCAAATGATCATGTAAATTTTACGATAGCATAAATGTCCTGTTTAATGTTAATTTTAAATATTTGTCGCTAGATGGCGAAATCTCGCTCGTGCAGAAGACATCGCGCATGCAATCAGTTTCGAAAATGAACCGATGTCGTGTGGAAGGATAACTGTAAACCAGAGATTTCGATATTCGTGTATCCTAAGTTATAAATGTCTAGTGTTTATTCTAAAGTATCGTTTCTGAAAGGAAATCAATTCTCCTGGACATCATAAGCGCAGTGATGACTTCAAAACGCAATTCGAATTTCAGTTAAGGCTTATTTATTAGACGCTCGTTGCAAATTGCCCTGACCTTTGGCATTTTAGTGAATCCTGTGAACATGTTTTATTATATTAACTTTATAAAAAGTAACTTTAGGTATTGAAATATGTTGCACCGGTTGAAATTTTGTGTAGCATTGTGCCAATGTCCACAGTGGTTTTTGACCATTTCAAGAATAGACAATCTACAAACTGCTCGAAGAAATTGTGGTTGTGTAATTTTTTTTATGCAAAATTTGCTTGCCTGTGTTATTTAGTTAAAGAAAGTAATTGTGTGAAATTTTCTCCAAATTGCTAGTTTTACGAAATTATCCAACGTGAGTTGTCAAATTGTAGAATGCTGTACTATTATGTGCAAATTGTTAAATTAAGATTCAAACGTTGATTTAATAATTTACCCATGTCGTGAGATTGGTAATTTGTTTCCTCTCGCGGTGAAATTTCGTCAATGTTGTAGACGATCATTGATGCATTTTGGAATTTGACTAATAACTTATTGCTTATGTTTATACAAGTGGATTCCACGTATACATTAGAAAATAATTTGTTTGCTGATACGAATTATCGGAAGGTCACTTGCCGATCTTTCGGTTTAGAGACTACAGCTAACAACAATTATTTTGTTTGGTGGGAAGTTATCCTGTGAACCAAAGACAACATCAACGCTTTTCATTTTACACGGTAATATAATAATCATCAACTTGCATAAATCTTACAAACAACACTTAAGATGTTCACTGCAAGCTAAAAAATGCAATGACACTTAATTTACACATGAATTATGATTACTGGTATAAATTTTGACTGTCCAGCGAGTTTGGCATGTCTTGCCATCTTCGGCTGATACAGTGCATTCCATTTTAAGACCGCAGTAGTAAAAGCATAACCTAGCTAAAGTGGGGGCCATTTAGATAAAAACACGGTAAATAAATTCATAATATTATTTAAACCCGTAAAAAGGATGTTCACCATGTTTGCAATTTGAAAAACTGTACATGTTACGTTGTAACATTGTACAGATTAGTTTTTGCTTGGTAATGAGTTCAAATTGACAAATTTTTATTTCTGTTCAAGTGACTGGCAAATTTGTAATTTGTAACGTAAATTGTCGAATATCGATGAAAGAAAATTTATTGTGATTTACCAAAATGAATGCAGATGTTTATTGGGTTCTACATGTTGTTGATTGTAACTAATGTACTGCAGAGTAACAATTTTATCGAATGAAAAAAAAAATAATTTCTATTTTCACTATCCAAAAGTTTGGAGGTTGTCTTATATTGGAGTAAACACGGTAATACAACATTAAGTAATTATTGCCTAATAGTTTGTTTAGAATTTTCACGAAATTACGAAAATTTTACAAAAAATTTTACAAATGCCATTGAAGTTAATTCAAGTGGCATCTGTTTCAATTTAATATTTACTTCATTTCTAGACAACGAGAAACTAAATTAAGCTCGTATCTTTATATACCGTAAAGTGAGGTTACATTGTACCAAAAATTTCTGTTTCCTTTAATAACTCTCTTAATTTTTGATTTAGCCAAACGAAATTTTCTACAAAATGCAGAGT
>JAQIWS010001477.1:0-11230 GCA_034696085.1 Stigmatogaster subterranea | reverse complement strand
GTCTTATTTTGTGTCAGCGGATTGTCTTAATTTCAAGTATAATAGAAGATTTTATAAATTAAAATTAAAAACCAATACAAAAAATTTTTCGTGAGAATTTTTTATCGTCACGTTAAATAATGTGACAAATTTATAAATAAATAATATATTTACAAAATATATTTTATTTTGTAAAATGAAAAATCACAAACGACGAGCCAAACGTAAACTACAGCGCTGTCTTTCAATATCTGTTTTAATTACAACAGCCTCGACTCGATCTCCGATTCTCAGATCAACGCCTCTCATTTTGCTGCTGTGGATTAATGCATCTTGTCCGACACCAATATCGACAAACACTCCAAAATGGACAACGTTTACAACTCGTCCAGTTAATACTTGGTCGACTTTAAGATCACTTAGACTCGACATACCTTGTCGAAATAATGGAGTTTCTAATTCTATAAATTGAAAATTAAGGCATTAGTGAATGAAACTGATAACAATGATTTAATGATAATTATTTCAGAAATAAACAAAATAAACTCCTAGAAAATTCATTTGTTGTTTGTTACCAGATCTTAAATCATAGTCCGTTGGATGCGACAAACCGTCTACGATTAATTGTAACGTCGGAATTCCGCATTTCAACTCTCTTGCTACATCTTCTATATCTGAAAATCACACAAAATTTTTTTTAAAGACATTAACATTTTACTTTTTCTAAACTCACCATAAGCTGCAACGTATGATTTCACCTTTCCAATCAACGATTGACTTCCAATTTGGTCTAGCGTTATGTCAACCATTTTTAAAAACCTTTAGATATAAAAACAAAAATCTGTAAAATACAAATAAATTTTAAATTTTATTAGATTTTACTGTGTTGCAACGTTGTATGATTCTGGATGAATGCACGTCATGTCCAAATAGTTACGCATGAAATTCGTTTTTTCATTCTTTTTCCCCGCTGTTTTTGATATTGTCAGATTCGATTTTATTTTGTTTACGTCGTTTTCAGTTAGATTCCGAATCGTTTCTGGCAGAATTCGTACAAATCCCGCGCATTGTTCAAATGATTTAACTCCAATTCCTTTGACTAATTTCAACTGTTCTCGGTTACAGAAGGGTCCGTTCGTGTTCCGCCATTCAATTAGGTTCTGAACTCGACTTGAGCTTAAACCAGCAACTTTCCTGGATGAAATTTAACAATATAATTTTTTTAGGGTAGATTTTTAATGGTTGCTTACTCTAAAAGAGTTTGAGATCCGGTGTTTAAATCAACGCCTACAAAACTAACACATTCGATTATAACTCCTCCTAGTGCTGTTTTCAGTAGCGTTTCTGAGATATCGTGCTTAAAGATTGTTGAACGTAAATATACACGCGTAAATTTCGTCATAATAATTTCAAAATTATAATTTTACCTGATACATTCCAACTCCTAAATGTTTAGGCTCAATTTTCACGTATTCTGCAAGTGGGTCTTGTAATCTTCGCGCGATGGAGACTAGAAAAAGGTTTTTACAAGATAAAATATTAATTTAATTAAAACTTGTTAAAATAAATTGAAATCCAAACCTGCACTTCTTAGATTTGGATCTAAATCTGGCATTTCTTTCGCAGCAGTTTCGGTTACACTGTATATGGAAGCCCCGCACTCGTTTACGATACTAAAATAGCAAAAATACCGTTAATAGTTTTAATTTTGTGACATTTAATTACAAAATAAATATTAATTTCACCAATATTTCACGTCATTTGGTCGAAAAACACCATTAGAAATCAAATTCGACACTAGTTCTTCCGTTTCCCGACATGCAGTTCCATTTCCAATTCCGATAATATTAGAACTACACTCAAAATGAATAAATTTACAACTAAAATACAACATTCGTAGCGAACGTAAACTTACTTATACTCTCTTACAATATTTTGTAATGTCTGCGAACTATTGTTGTTTCTCTTGAAATTTGTTTTGCTAGTTACGTTTGGTAGATAAATGATGTCAGTGTGAAGAATACTACCTGGACACACAAATAGCACTGGTTAGTAGTAAGACTTTATTATCTTTTTCTATCGATACCTGTTGGTGAAATAACCGCGATTTTGCATCCGTGTCGAAATCCAGGATCAATGCCCATTATCGTGGTTCCTCGAAGAGGACGTGTGAGTAAAAGTTGTCGGAGATTTGACACAAAAACATCTACTGATGCTTTTTCAGCGTTTTTGGTTAGTTCAGAGCTGAAAAATTTAGAAATAAACGATTAAAATTCGTTACAAACTTGAGGTTGAATATTAGTGTATATGTAATTAAAATGTGAAACATTAAAAATTCACCGAATTTGTCGACAAAAAAGAGGTTCAATTAAACGACTCCAGGAATCGTTAACACTCGCTATTATTATTTCCTCTCTCTCATTCGCAAGACGATGATTCGAATTTAACCATTTTCTTTTACAAAAGCGTTCACAACTATCTCTTACACTCGGAGGAATTACGACTTTAACCGATAAAATCTTCAAACTTTCGCCTCTATTTATTGCTAACACCTACAAAAAACAAATCAAATTGGACTTTAATAATTACACAGTCAAATAAGAATTACCTGGTGAGGTTTGATCGTTCGAACGGAGCAACCAAAATCCAAATAGTTCTCAAAATTCTGCATTGAATGTTTATCCATTGAGTGATTGTGGGTCGCAGAAGCTTTAGGTCTGTTTGATTCTTCTTTATCCGCTGATCTTGATTTACAACATTGTAAAGATGGATTTGATTGTACTAAGCTAAAAAAAAAAGTAACGCATTAAATTACTTTTGTTAAATTATTATTAAATATAATAAATGCAAATACTATACCTCTCTCTAACAGTTTGTAGGAGATCATTGTCTTTTGCTAATATATCAGAAATAATATGTTGAACTCCAGTTTTAATTTCGGTTTCGTTTGATAATCCTATACATAAATAAATAAAAAGTTTTTAAAGTAACTGACGTTGTTAATGTATTATTTTAAGCGTTACCTTTTGTTTTCTGTTGAATGTAGTTCTGAATTTTAAAATATTCGTTATTTAAAACTGTTATCGTAAGAGGTTCTAGGCCTAATTGCCGAGCTCGTTCAGCTAAAGTTCTCTTGCTACCAACTTTATACGGTGCTGCCTGGAATTTAATGAAAGGTGTATGACAATTATAAATGTACACATTATTTTTCAAGATTTTTTTCATTTTTATGTCGAATATTTTCCAAATAAAATTCAGTGGTTTCGTAAACTTTACCAAATGATCAACTTCCATCATCGTAGTAACATTCTCAAACGCTTTTAACAACGGCGGTGTTAATTTTTTCGCCTTTTTTATGTGTTGTACCGACGTTTCAATCTTTTTTCTAACTGCTCTGCGTTGAGAAATACCATAAATTAATACTGCATTTGAAACGTCAAGATTTCAAAAACTACATACTTCAAATTCTCGTAATTTTCTTTAACCTCCATTAACTTTCCGGCATCCATATTTTGGGTTAATTCCTTGCGATATCTTGCGATAAAAGGAATTGTATTTTCTTGGTCGAAAAGCCTCGTCACATTTTTCACGATTTTATTCGACAAATTTAAAGTTTTCGCAATCACGTCTTCGAATTCCCACTTAAAGCTTACTTCGGATAAATATTCCTCGTCACTGGACAATTCCTAAAAATTGAAATATCAGTAAATAAAAACATACAAGTACAAATATACTCAATTCCAGTTAACCTGTGCAGAGGGGATGTGGTAGGGGATGGAGAAGACATAATGAAGGGAATAAAGGATTAGCAACCCTTATTTTAAAATTTTTTTGTGAAATGATTATATTTTGATTCAGTTGATTTAGTTAATTTTAAAATAAGAAATGCTTCATTTTGATATCAAAAACTTTATTAAAATCCTAAAAATAAATATTTCTAGTGGCTCAATTACACTCAAGTAATACCACTACTCCTTTCTGGCTTTATATTATTAATTCAGTCACTAAAATAAAGTTTTTGATATGAAAATAAACCATATTTCTTATTTTAAATATTTCTTATTTTAAAACTCGAAAAATAATCATTTCACACAAAAATTTTAAAATGTCGTTTTTATTTCTAAGAAAAGGATTGCTAACCCGTTAACCCCTTCATTGTCTCTTCTCCATCCCCTACCATAACCCCTCTGCACCGTTAAACAGATTTACTTACAATTTCACGTTCAACCTCTGCTTTTTCTACTTTTTTACGTCGTTTTACAACCGGAGAGTCGTAATTGTGTGAAGATTTTCGTTTAATCGCTTTAGACGTTGATGAAAGTTTCATGTTACAGTTTTGTCTATCCCGGTTGTTCATTTTGTAGCAGCGTAATTTTCTCAGCGTATACGGAAAACTGCAAACTTACGCAAAAAGCAAGTAGAGAACTTTATCCTCCATTCGAATTTGTCATGTGGATTTCAATTTAAGTGACGTCATTAGACTGTGCGAGGTAAATGGCGGAACCTGGTGGCAGATTTTAGTTGTATGTCGCTTGTCAAAGATAGAGGTTTAGTGCTAAATAATTTGGAACGTTTTATAGTTATTTTTTTCTGCTAAGTTCCAATTTTTATATTGTTTAACACTTTTTCAAATACTTAACAATTTTTTCTTAACATTGTTTACAATTAAAAAGAAAACTTTGCCACGTTTGGGCAGCGAGTTATGCATTCTTTCCAGTAATACCACTGTGGTAATACTCTGTACACTCTCCATTAAAATTTTTACCTTGCAATTGGTGGTAATTTTTCCACCACTTTCTTGAAATCGTAACAAACAGGCGATAAGAAGAAAAGTCGATGTCTGTGATAAATGAAGTAAATGTATGTTAACATAAAAATATGACAACGAGAAACATCGTTGTCAGTAATAAATGAAAACGAATTTTAAAATAAAGACATCCGATTATTGAATACGTGGTTTCGTACATATTTAGCACGAGCAACATTGTTAAATATTGCTGACGTGAAAAGTAAAATACGGAGTAACACCAGAAGTTTTAATAATTGGTATTATGTGCGGGTGGGGGCAGGCCATAGTAGAAAGTCCCGTCACAAAACAATTAAATAACACAACATTTCTTGAATTTAGTCAAATATTTTTGTAAATAACTCTTTGCACTAAATTAATAAAAAAAAGGTAACATAAAACCTAAAGATACCTAGCGAACTATATGGGAAACACCCTAAAACGCTCCTGCTTAAAAATGCGTATTGTGTGGACAAACGTACACACTATCAGGATTCCGCGTTGATTTCGAACATTGGGAGTTGGAGTGTTAATTAGTTCGTTTTAACTTTGGGTCGCCCAATTTTAACGACAACGTAACCCTCGCGGTTGGCGAGGGAGATGTGTAATTTTATTCCACTTCACACTTTGCTGTAGTTTAATTAGTGATTTGAGCTTTAATTAATGATCTTCTTTGAATAATCGTGAGGGGTGATTTAAAACACTATGCGGTACATAGTCTCACTTAAATGCAACTGCAAAGTTATTGACCGCGTCGAGTCAAATAAAAAAAAACAAAAAAAATAAATTCCGAAAAGCACTTTCCGTTTGTCAATACATCTTCATGCATTTAAATTGAAAATTTACAATAAATAATAACTCAGTCTTTTTCCATACATTTGAAAATGTACAACGTAAAAAAAATACACAAGGTCCTAAATTATTTATGACCACTGCGCTGAAACAATACGAAAACAAGAAAGATTGAAAAAAATTACCATGACTACCCGTGAAACAAAACTATACCATACTCAAAACAGTGTCGTGCTACCAAAACAATGGTTGAGTTTATCCCCTCTTCGTAACAACTATAACTGCTGTAAAGATTATCTGCACAGTCATTTAATTATTTCTCTAACCTGAAACTGATTTATTCCACTTCACACTTTGCTGTAGTTTAATTAGTGATTTGAGCTTTAATTAATGATCTTCTTTGAATAATCGTGAGGGGTGATTTAAAACACTATGCGGTACATAGTCTCACTTAAATGCAACTGCAAAGTTATTGACCGCGTCGAGTCAAATAAAAAAAAACAAAAAAAATAAATTCCGAAAAGCACTTTCCGTTTGTCAATACATCTTCATGCATTTAAATTGAAAATTTACAATAAATAATAACTCAGTCTTTTTCCATACATTTGAAAATGTACAACGTAAAAAAAATACACAAGGTCCTAAATTATTTATGACCACTGCGCTGAAACAATACGAAAACAAGAAAGATTGAAAAAAATTACCATGACTACCCGTGAAACAAAACTATACCATACTCAAAACAGTGTCGTGCTACCAAAACAATGGTTGAGTTTATCCCCTCTTCGTAACAACTATAACTGCTGTAAAGATTATCTGCACAGTCATTTAATTATTTCTCTAACCTGAAACTGATTTATTCCGACTCACAAGTGGAGACTTCACGCTTGACAGTTATTGAATGGCTGCGATGGATAGAAAAATTAATAGCAACCTCAAAAGAAAACTTCACGTCGTAATTGTGCAAGTACTAAAGAATTCAAAATTACCGGATTTGGCGTTACCAGAATTGAAACATTTATTGGACTCACGTCAAACTATAAAATTTCGAATATTTTGGATGATTGTGCTTGGAATTTGTTTTTTGGTTTGTTTTTATCAAATAATGGACAGAATACTGTGGTATTTTACGCACCCAGTGGCTGTCGATATACGATTTGATAAACTAGACGATGTTACTACGTTCAAGATGAAATTCTTTACTGTCGACAATAACTACGTTGCTGGAATAATAACAGAAAAGAGTATAGGCTTGATTGGCATCGAAAAGCCATTTCCTTACTCAAGATTATTGGACTTTAACGAAACCATAATTGAAAGATTGTGGCAGTTTAATGATACACCCATCATTAAAAAACTACACATTTTTGGCAATGTACGAAATAAGGTACCGTAAAACATGTTTTTTACAGAAATAACAAAGACAAAGTATATCACGTTGTTTTAACGTTATAGACAGAATTATTTCATGACATTAAGTGTAAGGAAGATATTTCACTGCTAGGACGGTCAATATCTGTTGAATTAGGTAAATACATGCGCTAGTAAGATGTATATTATCTAACAAATGACACAATTTCACCCTTGAGAGCAGGTAGACAAATGAAAAATGGATTAAAAATCTATTTAAACAGAAAATTCGAATATTTAGATGGAACTTTGGTATCTACATTATTATGAATGCGTTGAAAGTTGCCTTTACTAATTTTTTTTCATTTAGGTATTTGTAAATGACAAAACTGATTTCAAAGTAGGCGATATGTTTTACAATTACGGCACGTACCAATGGATTATAAGATTTCGGAATGTATGTTAATGTCGGGTGTTGTTGACTTCAGTAGAATATACTTGTCATTTTCTTTAAAGATAATTCATTTGGACACGCCCTCGAATCCATGTGTTGATCAAGAAAAATTTAATGCATGCTACGATAAGTGTATTAAAGATCTTATAATGGCAGAAGCGCAATGCCGGTTCGTTGGATAATTCTTCACATTACATTGTTAAAATACAATTTTAAGTTTTTTCAGTCTCCCCATTCATCCTGAAGATATAAAACTTGAATCTTGCGTTTGGCCTAAAAGCAAATTAAGCTACTTAACAACTTTTCAGCTGCAACTTCAATTAGACATATATGGAAAATGCAAATGTATTAAACCTTGTCACAGAGTGACGTTTTTAGTAATGAAGGAGACTGTTAAGCGAGATAGGTACTTTCCAAAAATAACTATAACTGCAGATGACATTGAAATGAAACTGGTTGAACGTCTTGCCTATGATGCAATCAGTTTATTGACTGACATCGGAGGAAATATCGGCTTGTATTTAGGATTGACCCCATTGTCTATAATTAGTATTGTCCAGAATATCACTGTGTGGCTACTGGGGAAAAAATCTTTCGAAGCCAAGTTAAGACACAATATAAGCTACAAGTCGATTGTTACAAAATGCACGATGCTGAGCCGCAACATGAAGAAAACAAATAAAGAAACAAACGGCAATGTGACGAAATTCTTAGTTCGAATTTTTGAAATCACCGTGTTGTTTGCATGCGTGTCTGTAGCATTATTTATGATTCAAGAACGTACCCGGTATTATTTTCAATATCCAACTAGATTAAGTATTCGGGTGGACAAGAAAATGAACGTAACGCTACCACCTATAACGGTTTGTGGTGTTCCTCCAAATCTTATATTCTTAATGAAAAAATATGCCAGGGCAAATAATTCAACTGATTGGTGCAGTGTTGAATTTATCGACCTCTTCAAATTTAAAGGTTTCAATTTAAAAGACGTGTGGAAACTCAAATTTGTTAGTCCAACATCTGGTACGCAGAATGTTATAGAGGTGAACCAGTAAAATATTTTTGCAATATTACAGTGGTACCAATACAAATTTTTTTGTTCCAGAAAATTACAAATGTGAAATTGTTAAAACCTGAAGAAAATCAAATTCAAACGCACGCAGGACATTGTGCCCAGTATAAATTTTGTAAGTAGTGCGCCGCAGATATGTTTGAATTGGTAATACTGATAAATTCAATTTTTCAGTTGAAACTCAGCATATCGGCGTTTTAACGTTGTTTCCTCTTGTGTATCCGATGACTAATGAATTTGATTGTGCAGGAACATATTACAAAGTTAATATAAAATATATTGTCATTTACGCAATGCGTAAGTGTAAAATTTTATATTCAATTGTAGGTCTTTACAGACGACATTGGATCTGATTCGTATAACTCTTTGACAGAAACAAACGCTCCAATTGCTATGATGACAAGTTTTGATTTTAGATTTACAATAGTAACTCAGTATACCACATACTACTTCATTATTGCGAATTAGTTGTGTTAGTGCGATGCATTTTAAGTTCTCAAATAGGAAAAGGCATTTCATTAAAGTAATGCCACTGTTGACTGTTCATACAATAACACAAATATTGTGCCTTAGCAATTATTCTAGGCACACCCAAAAACAGCTGACACCACGTACAGTAATCACTGCTATGCAATGTCCGAAGTCACAAAAACACTATTTGTTACGCAGAATGCTCTCTATACTAGTCTCGTTTCTGGTTAATTTTATTTTGCGCGTCTATTGTTTAAACTTAATTACTACCAAAATTGCGAAACGATGGAAGGATTGTTCAAGCTAATTAGTTACTAGGCAAATGGCAATGTTAAAAATTATCTTAACTTCTAGATGACTCGGCTTAACGTCAGGACTAAACCATGTATCAGTAAAGAAGAGTATAACCAATGCAAAAACAATTGTGTGTTGCAACAAATTTCACAGAGAAGTCTGTGTCAGTGAGTAATTTTTTTTAATGTTTTTAATATGCAGCCTAATTACATGAACAGATAAAAATGGATTAAAATGTCAACACTTATTTTCAGTTTACCTGTCCTGGAAAATTTCACTTACTTGCCAGAATGTGATACTGTTGCTGAAGCTAAACAAAGTCTGCATTCCTATACAGAAATATTACTAAGGGTGACTAATGGAAAAACCTGCGCCTGTGTCCGACTTTGCACAGAGAATGTTCTTGTACAGACAAATAGCATGCTCCCAAGTGGTCCTTGGCCAATATCTGCAATTTATGTAGGCATGATTAGCAATGTCTTTGAAAATGTCATAGAAGAAGAGCAATTCACGCTTATTTCTTTGTTTTGTGATATTGGGAATAGTCTTGGCTTTGCGTTGAAAATGTCAGTATTGACATTAGCAAGTATTATTCAAAATTTTACAATTTCAGCCAGGAAATATTGTGGAAAATACAAGACAAGTCAGAACAGTCAGGACAGTCAGGATAATCAGGATAATCATGACAGTCAGGATAATCAGGGTAATCCGGACAGTCAGAAAATCTGAATTTTGACTTTTTTTTCACAACGCTGTTTCACAACATACCGTATGCATTTTTTGCTTTTCACATAAATTGTACGAAGGTAATACAATTATTATAACGGACTTTGCGATCTGTGCTGTAGCCAACTGTTAGGTCCTGATTACGAGTGAAAAATAATCTTAAATCTTTACATCTAATTTCAATTTCGGTTTCAAAAAGTGCTTTAATCCGTTGCTGGACGTTTGATTTAAATTAATTTAATTTACCGAGACGTTACGTTTACACTTTGACTCAGGTAGCCCTATTGTTTTACCGTACATACTGTATGGAAATTTGAAATTGATATTTATCTTGAACTTCTGAGCATATACAGTATATATTCTTTCATCGCAATGTTGTATGATAATTTCTTACCCTAAGCTTACTTCTCTACAATAAGAATAAATTATAAAACAACCATTTTATAACAAACTCAAAATGCAAAAGACTGTATTCTCAGACAATCGTCCATATTTAAAGTTAAAAGTGAGTAAATCTTGTCATTTTGCAGCGCAAATGTAATAATTTTTTGCTCTTGAACATAACTACATGTGAAGTTTTTGAAATGAAGTAATGATTTCTTTAAATTGAAAAGCTTAGAAATGCATAAAAAAACGCAACGATTTTTTTTAACAATTAATTCCCATTCTAAATTTACGAAAAAAATTAACAGAATGGGTCCTAATAATAAAAGAATTCAGGATTCACAAATTTAGCTATTTTAGCATTATTGCACTTGATATCGATCATCCAAAGGCACATGATTGAATAAAAACAAGTTACTGTGTAATGTGATCAAGCAATAAAATTTAATACACCAATAAAATTTAATAATAAATTTTATGGAAGTTTTTTAAATTTAAATTTTATCTTAGTTTATCGTATCTTTATTGCTCTTCGTTGGGTCTAATCAGTAGTATAAATTCTTGTGCAATTAGTACGAGCACTGCATGTGAATATTGTTAACTATTTCGCGGTTTCAGACTTAGGATGGTAACATTATGCAAGTCATCACAAGTGAATCAATTTGCACATGTATTGGTTAAATAAAAAATGTCTACAGAATAAATATTTTAGACCATTGAGAGTTTAGCTAATTAAACAAAACTACATAAACAAAATCACAGCAACATCAGACAGTTTTCGTATAATTAATGTTAGACAAGTGTATGTATTGTATAACTCCTCAATTTACTTAAATTCGGGGTGATGCAGATTAATTTCGACTGGATTAATTTCGAACAGGAATAATTTCGAATAATTTATTTCGAAACGGATTTATTTCGA
>JAQIWS010001476.1:0-11231 GCA_034696085.1 Stigmatogaster subterranea | reverse complement strand
CTTAAATCAACAAATTAACGGCTCTCAAAGGTAATATGAACATTAAACAGCTTCACCGTTTTGCGCAGCTAACTTTGGTTAATTTTGATCTGTAAACTTCACTGACAGTTTTCACGCGCCGACCACGTTAAGTAAATAACGCCTGAAATCAGTCCAATCCGCTTACTTGGACCAAAAAGTAAGAAACATTCCTTACTGACCAATGCTCTGGAGCATAGCATAATCGGACCAGCCGCTTTATTGGACCAAATTGTGCTTGTCCCGTTGTGGTCCGATTAAGCGGATTCGACTGTATTAGAAAAAATGACCAAATAACTGGATAACAACCATCAACTATCAACATAAATTGTGTTTAACGACTGCTATCATGAAAGATTTCTCATCCGTACGGTGCTTTTACTCTATTGACTTTTGTACTATTTTCCACTATAAGATTTTGACGTCACAACGTCAGAACATTATGTCACAATAGTGTTAAGTCAATAAATACCAATTTTTTCAAAATAGCCCGGCTCGCAATTAAATATTTAACATCAATGACTGTTAAAATTGAAGGCAACTGCAGATTTAACGATATTAAATCAAGTGCAAGCTTACGGATAAAATTAAAGACTGGCTAGAATATTTAAAAAAACCAGTGCAAGTTGTGAAAGTAATCAATTTGAACATTGCAATTCTAATTTTTTAAATGGCAATTAATTGGCTTACTGCAACATTGCAATATTTAAATATAAATCTTTTTTACAGTACTCACGAATTAAATAAATTCTGAGAAAGGTAAGAGATTATTTTAATTTACCATACAAAAATCATGTAAATTCTTATTCATAAATATATTACTCAGCAACAATAAAATCAAATTTTTGTTTAGAATCATAAAACTACAAATTAACCGATAACCATTACTTAACAGTGAAAGATATTTGTAGTAATAGAAAAATTAGATCAAGAAAGGTAAAAAGAAAAAACAAAATTAGTTAAATGCATTTTGACACGGGTTAAAAACTGTAAAACACAAAAACACGTCCTTGCATAATCTACAACCAAATGGCTCCCGCAAACCCCTCATTAACAACTTCCAAGTAAATATTATCTTCATATTTTAAAATGAGCGACACGCAATGGTAAATCGGAAATTTTAAATTCAAGTATCGGACAAAATTTTGTCCTGATACAAAATTTTTCCCGGACGAAATTTAGATTTTTGAACTTTCCTGAGAAATTCCCCGTGTTTCTACTACGATAGCAAACACTTTTACTAAATCAAATAATGGCAGGCTCAAAGTTTAATTTTCTCAGGTTTTTCACACCAACGAACACTCAAGAAAATACTTTTTTTTACTATTGTCGTTAATTGTCTAACACATGCAAATTAAATTTTTCATCTGTTGGATTGTAAACAAAACAATTTTTCGATTCAAAACAATTTTACCCAATCGAAAAATTGCCATTTACAATGTAATACCTGTAACAATAAATTGACAGAGTTGGATTACAGGATAAACAAAAATGTATCATAAAAGCAAAAGGTCTCACAAGAAAATTGTTTAAAATTAAACAAGTTCAAGCGACAATCAAATTCAAACTACAATAATTTTTCAAAATCACCAGCGAGAAACATTTCTTGCACTATTTTCTTAACTCACGAAAAAGTATTTTTTATTCCGTGTAAACAACTTCTACTCCGTTCGTCAAACACACACGGGATCTATAATCTATTTAATGAATGGTATTTAACGAGAATAAACGCAGAAGTAATATTGGAATATAAAATACTGCAATTAAGCAAGAAATGAGAGCAGAAGGATTACAATAAAATTACTCGCTTGATTTGGATCATACGGCAGGCAAATATTTAAATTTTTGACAAACCAATATCATTAAACATAAACATGCAATCTGATTGACTTTTACGGTAATAACCAGTCAATAAGTAAAGCATTAAATTAGTATAATATCAAGATAAATAAAAATCACAAAAATTTACTGGTTAGAATTAAAAGATAGACAAATGTAAACGGAGTTTAATCAAATTCAGAATTAAACAGTAATAAAACTGCTAAGTTACGAGTATAATATACTAATTTAACACTGATATTTCTGTAAAGAAAATCTCAACCGACTACACAAATTTTCTTTAACCAATGAAATTAGCTTTTGCTATTTGAATTATTTTTTTATTTGTTGTTTTTTGTTGTTGGGGAACCGAGTTGACGCACAATAAAAATACAACAAAATTTCGATTCCTTTTGGGAAATCATGTTCAGTAAATAAATGACTATCATCTTCATATTGCAACGTCGATTAGATCGTTAGTGAGTTTAAACATTACAATGCAATTTTGATCAAATTAACAATTGAACGTCCAGTACCACATCATGCAAAAATCATGATTATTGTGAATTATTTTCTGCATTTGATGACAATAACAAACTTAATCTTTTGAGTAGTGACGGGGGAAAAAAGGAAAGTGATAAAATTTGCAGAAAACAATAAAACACTTTGCGGAGTACCAGGGAACAAAATCAGAAAATTGCGCGCTGTCCCAAGACCTAGGGGTTGCCTTCATACTCACCCCAACATGGTGGGTTATCAACTCTCGTTATTCTAGACCAGTGTTTTCGAAACTTTTTTTACGGCGACACACTATAAGGCCTTTCAAAATTCTGTTCGACAGCCTCAACATAAAAGCTCTGCGTTTTTACACACATAGCAACATTTCCGGATGAACAATAATTAGGAAATAAATGAGGAAAAAATTGGACGAAAATAGAAAAAAATACAAAGTTAACTGCCAGAAAATGCAAAGTCGCATCAAATTTTAAATCTGTAATTTTTGTAATTAATCCTTAACAGTATTAACACACAAGCTTCTTCAACTATCATTGTACCGTAGCACAATTTAGCTTTATAATTTACTTATTTCTTCCTAAATTTTGGATTAACGTTTTGCACAAGTCATTACAACACAAAAAAAATTGTACAATTTAAATATTGAAATCTTATGAATAATTGAGTAAAACCTCAAAATGAGTTTTGAGTAAAAATATACTTGAAAAAATATACAACTATAATTTGTAAATATTAAATATTTTCATTTGTCGTTTAAACACGATATTTTAGGGATAAAATTTTAAAATAATGTTCCATACCAAATATTTTGGTGCACAAATTAACATTTGCCAACAACCATGATTGTAATTATTTTCACATCTTGACAATCAACTTTACAAACATTAACAACGTGAATTTTTTCTTCCAAGGTCTAGCTATTAACTAAACCGTTAAATTACACAGCAACCAAAGTAATAGTGGACTAAAATTCAAATGCATATTTCTACAAATTAACCACACAACATTGTAACATTGGTAAGGATGTTTGTAGTAACAGCAAATTGGTTTTAAAACAAATGCACAAATGTTAGCTCGTTTATGCTCTAAAAATTCACACAGAATTAATTGGCAGCTATTGAACTATCATTAATTTGCTAGATTGCAAAAAATTTCTTAACGTTATTTTAAATGGTGCTAAAATAACAGTGATCGATTACTCGCTAATAGTGCACTGAGTTTGTTCGTCAAAAATTACCTGCACAAAATCTCAAAGTGAACAGGCTGAAATAACACAAGTAATCACACAAATAATCATAAAGGAAACTCTGGACTTTAAAAATTCAGTTACATCTACAATTGATATGAATTTTTAAACTGCTGGGGTAAAAAATGGTATTTACAGTGTGAGTTATCACAGCCAATTTGTCTCAAATTTTAATTAAAATCAACAATCTTGCTCATCGGGAAATAAGTTGTTTTGGGATCAACCGGATTGCGCAGTATAAACTCGTACGGTTAATTATGTAAGGTGCAATTTTCATTTTTAATATAATTGTTCAAGATGTTGTACAATTATATTAGATATTAACGATCGTTTACATCACGACGCAGATAGAAATGTTCTAACATCAAATAAAATTTTCGTCGCCATTTTAAAATATTTACCCTTCGTCGCTGCTGCCGTCGTTTCCGAGAACTCGTCCGCTGAGTTAAAATCACAGTTGAATACTACTCTCACTGGGTAGATTAGACTACATTAACATTATTAATTCAATTTGATTCAGAATTAAACAAAAAGATGATCCTCAGCTATCCCACCACGATCGCAGTCCAAAAACTGCGGATTGACTCGAATCTGCTAACGCGGCGACTAACTTGACTGAATGTTCACTCGTCTTTAGAATTTCCAGTTACAGTATGAACAGCGACTGAAATGGTTTGATTTTAAAATTATTAATAAATCGAGTAATTTACAAACGTTGATAGAATTTTATCACAAGCGTGGGGAAAACATACGTTTGATGTTAAACTTTTATAATTATGCGAATTTTTAGGAATAAATTGTGTATTTAAAGAACAAAGACAGATTATTTTGTTCCAAGTGTAAAAATTCTTACTTTTTTATTAATAAAAACTATCTACCGTTGATATTTTAGAATTTAGATGATACAAACTAATTGTAAAGTTAAAATTCGAAAATTTGGTTCGACTCGAGGTGTTGCGCGAGGTAATTTAACAAACCATGACGTCATTCCGCTTTATAATTGTTAATACTACAAAGTACATTAGATCTCAAAATAAAAGTTTGCATGAAAATGACAATTATTTTTGAATACATTTAATTTTTTAAGGTTATGCAGAACACTACAATAATATTTTTTAACATGAAAATTCCATTTTACAAACGCAAAAAAGAATTGACTCATTAATTATCGCTTGGAAAGAATCAAACATCACTTCTGAAACAAGCGGTAAAAATGCCACTTAATGATATGTAGTGGCCCTACCTAATCTAACTAACGGAATTAAATAATTAATGCACTTACATAATAAGCAGGGGCCTGATTTTTCAATGGTGTCGTAAAATTAATTTACGGGAAAAAATTGATATCAATGTCGTAAAGATGTCGTCGACAGCATTGTAAATCAAGGCTCAGGTATAAACTTTGAAATTTTTTTACTAAAATCTAAATGCAAAACCTAACCACAATTAAATTTGCAAATATCTGAAGTTACAACATAAATACACTATGATACTTCAGAAATAACAAATCGTGTAACAAATCCAGGCGTAAATTTTTTTACAATAACACTATTAAAATTAAAATTCACAAATAACAATTTAACAAATACGGAGTAAAAAAAATTTTCAATTTTTTTAATTTGTTAACTTTTCACTACTTTTGCAATTGTTCCGTAGAATCCTTCACAACTTAAATTACTTAATAATTACAAATAGTCTGCACGAGTGTGCAGCATCGTGAAGAAATTACTTTTTTACTAATATCAGAAGTAAATAAACATGTTTACTTTTACTTCTGCTAATATTCAAAGATAATCGTCGTCTAAGAAGATTCAACGGGAGTTTTTCGTCGCCCACACATCGAGGTTTCGACAATACTGAATTAATGGTTGCAAACAAAAATCATTAAATACATACCCTATTGCTTGGATGTGTATTTACGAGTAAAATTTTAGCAACAAGTATAATCAACGACGAAATTGCCAGCACGAGGCGTGTGGAAATAAAATACAAAATTTTAACAAATAGTTGATACTAGCAAAATAATACTATTATAATTTCACGTTCAGTTAATGGTTAGTCAATACGGTAAGTGAATATTTAAATTAGCAAATATCACATTCACACCAAATAAAACTCTTTGAAAATTCAGAATTAAGGATAATAAATGCAAAGAGTTAAATCAAATATAAAATAAGCAACAACAAAATCGCTAAATACGTAACCAATGTAATATTGACCACAGGAAAAAATTAATTTGAGACCTGGTTACCAAAGTCATATTACTGTACGTTGTATGTCGTACTGGTATATTGGTTCAAAAACTGTCTTGAATTACTACACAGACATATTACAGTTACAACAGAAAATATTGTTGCAAGAGATGTTATCAAAATAATTCAAAACCAAATTGTGCGTTGCACCGACGTTAACCTTAAAAATAATTCACAATTAAGATTGTTGCAAGTACACTGATTTCAATGAATAAATTCAGTAATCCCTTGCCAAACGCGGAAACACTTTGCGCGTCATATACTTGTAGATACGCGAAAAGACGGTATTTACAAAAATAGTCAAGTGATTTCTACAGAAACAACAAATGGTACAGGAATACGCTCAAATAAAATTATGTTCGCTACGTGAACAATTTTTAATTTTTAATGCCAAGAAAACCACTTAATGTTTTCACAACTATTTCCGTTGGTAGTGAAGGTTTTCACCAGCAGTTCCAATTGCAAATTAACAGATTGTGATTTGTTACAGTGAAAGTGTGACAAAATCTTTAATATTTAATACTGTTTTCAACTGCGAGTAAAAAAACCAAACTCCCCTTAAGTCGCGGAATCGGATTACGTCCACCAGAAATTCACATTGCAGTATCTCCCTCAATAATCATAATATAAATTAAGCACGCACATTCCCGAGTTAATAAAATGTAGCAATAGTTAGAAATTCAAGTAGCTTAAATTTTATAACTTTACAACAGTTTTTTTACAACAGGTCAATTATAAATAATTTATTAACAGTGTAAAAATTGCACTGCATAATGCTGAAAAATTATTCCTAAGCAACAATACATTGTTATTGCGTGTTTTCAGATTTATTTCAGTTATTGCACTGAAACTTGTAAACAGAAATGAGGACGACTCACGGAGTACAATAAATTACAGTAAAAACGAAACTGTGTGGATATACTAAAATAGTAATACCTTCACACAAAAACAACTCTACAGCACTTAAATTGACGGGACTAAAGGAACCGTCAGTGTTTGATTATACCGCGAATTAACACTATCCATAAATTAACATTATTTAAGTTGTAGTTCTAATTTCGTGTTAAATCAACATTTGAAATAATAATAGTAATAAATCACCGTCGGAATTAAAAATTGACAAAATACAAAAAAAATACAAATGCAGTATTGTACAAGAATAACGAAAAGTCAAGTGCAAAACTACGAAAATTGCTTAATAATACACTACAAACACGCAGAAACGATGTCGTAAATTATCGTAGTGTCGGCTTCGTTTGTAAATAACAGGCTGCAATCGTAGACTGTATACCGAATGTGCACTTGCGTGCACATCTCACACGCGACCCTAACGCACAAGTACAAATTTTTTCAGGAGATTAGTATTAAATTAAATTCCGAATATACAGTAATAAGTAAAACTTCTTAAGGATGACATGTAATCACGCCACAGATGTGTGGCTTTGGCTTATTGTCAGTGTGCCTCAGCCATTCAAATAACGGTCAGTGAGTCACTGATCCTTATTTTTGCTGCTTACCCACATTTAGAATGATGGAACTCGTATGAGTAAACTGAAACAAAAGAGAAGAGGTGCACGTGTTGGGTGCGTTCGTTTCGAATTACTACACTCACCCACACTGGGCGCTTTTCGCATCCACCATCTAACTCGGAGTACAAAAGTACATGGGCGAAAAAAATCACGTATGACCAAACAAACTCGCGAAATAACGATTTTTTGCTCTATTTGTCAATCGCGTGTGGTCAAATCCGAACAGTAGAAACTCGCTTGTAGGAGAAATTAATGTATATTCACGAATTTAACCGGTTTCACGGTTTTAAATTTTAAATACTATTCATCACCAAAATAATCTGTGCCTCACCATTTGATTTGTCTTTTTACTTAGGATTACAATTTAAATTACATTAGGCATAAAAATATAAATTTCACTGGTGAATTAATAATGTAACAGAGTCACATTCAATTCCAGAGTACAGTAAAAAAAAAAAAGCACGAAGTTCGCATGACCACCGTTGTTACCAACGGTAAAAATAACCAATTTAAGTTCTTCTCTTCGTTTTCTTTCGAACCATATACACAAACAAACCAAACAATTGAACAAAATTTAATACGTAGAAATATTCATAAATGAAATAAGTTCAATATAGGCGATTCCACTTAATCCGGTCACATGATCGAGCCACATTTACAATTTGCCCGGATTACGCGGCTGCCTAAACTAGATTTTTCTTAAGCATGTAACAAAACGAAGTCTCTACATAGTTTTAACTGTACCAGAAGTAAATTTGTTCGACAAAAATAATTCTACTACTGTTTATTTCCTGATCAATAGCTGTGCATTTGCGTTGTGTTCACGACATCCACGCACAAAAAAAGAAATTTAATTTCAAACCTCTGAAAAATTCTAATTCCGAGTTCGGTAATCAGTATCAAATTATTTTTTGCATTCATAAAACCATTGTACAAGATGTAGGTAGAATCATAAAAGGAATTACCGTAGTTAAAGAAAACACAAAATTAAATCTCTTTTTTGTTATTTTCTTTGAACCACAAGTCTTGAGCTGAAATTGGAGGTTTATACAAAATGCAAAGAATTCGTAAAATCAGCAAAATTGTCCTGAGTGCAAACAACTTAAGTAACAAAGTATAGATCACACGGTATTTAAGTTTTAATTCTAATTTCGTGTTATATCAACACTGAAACAATAATAATAAAACACCACCTGAACAAAATATTGACAAAACTTGGTGTTCTACGACAAAAAATAAATCTGAAAACTTGCAATAATAGTAATGCACTAGAATCTGAGAAAAATTGGTAGAGATTCAATGACTGAGTATGGTGAATTAAAAACTGAGTGGATGTACCACATGTAGTAAAAATCAGAACATATGGATTATATTATTTTAATGATTAAACATTTTATTTGGACACAAAAGTTGCAATTCATTCATCAAATTTTTACACAAGCCATTCCAGAGTGTATTTTGACGGCAAGTACGTTAAAAAAAACCACCTATTTTTCACAAATATTGCTATTGGTACTGAAGGTTTACACCATCAATTCCAATAACTAATTAAAAAGTCGAGATTTGTTACTGCGAGTGTAAAGAAACCAAATAATCCATGGTTATTGCTGACTTCTTGGCATTGCACTACGTCCAGCAGAAATTACTTCACTCAATACAAATCCTCTTGTTCCTCTCGAGAACAAAAAACAGATAATTTAAGACATTTAATTTTTTTTGAAATTTATATTGCAGTTACTTTCTCAACAACCTTTTATATAAATTGAGCAACAATGTCGCAATAATTAAAAATTCAATCGGCTAAAATTTTACAAATTTACAATTCAAGTAAATGTTTTCAATAACAGGTCATTTAAGAATAATTAATACAATACCACCACAATATCACAATATCACGAGACACAAGATCCATTTCAACGGAAAATCGGAAAATAATATTTTCATCATAGAGCATTAAACATTAACACTGCCACTAATTTTTTTTTCTCAGCAAATTTAAAAAGTAGTAGTAGTAGTAGTTTAATGTCGCCCGAACATCAAGATCATCGCACAAGCAATCAACAGAACAATTTCTTTCCATTGCCATTTTGGAATTTAGTCACCACTTCGCCGTTTCCGCAATCACTCCAGAAAAATCATCAATTGAGAAAAATTCATTGCTGAAATTAACTAATAATTATAACAGCTCGTGTACAGACCATTTTAAGCAAATTATTTACTCACATTCCATGGAAATGGAAATAGTGACGGAAATTTGTCATCCAAACGACGAAGTCGTAGACAGAAATGAATAATGTTCGTAAATACTTGACATTATCAACATTAAACAGAACAAGAGTTTTCACGCCGTTTTTATAGATTTCGTTAAAGGGCGTGTAAACTCGAAAATATTGAGGTTACAGTTGCGAAGAAATGTACTCTACGCAAATACAACGACAAATAAAAAATGTTCGATTTTAGACGTAAAACGTAAATTGTAGCATCAAAAATCGGTCAGTAAAAAATGTGCGCGCGCACATCGCGTAATAGTAATCAAATAATAAAATTACACAAAATTTCAACAAATTGCAAATAGACGCGAAAAGTAATTCGACTTATACAGCAACAATAATTTAATGGCCAAACTAGCCAAATACCAAGCTAAACCAAACTTTCAAAATACAGTACACTATTGAAATTTTAGTATTAATATTGAAAATCAAGAATAATACTGTAATTACAAAATGAATTTAATCAAAATAGTAAATATTGACTACTTGTATCTGTACCACGTGAAAAATGTCATTTTTAAAAGTAATTAGCGAATAACTGTGAAATTAGAATATTGGGTAATTTACAAACAAGAAACTTAACAGGTTAAATAAAACGCAAAGGCAACTTGTATAATCAAACAAACGGCTCCCTGGAAACAATTTATAAAGCGTTACCAACAGCGGTATAGCTCTACATTCGTGTTATGTCAACGTTGAATCAACAAAAATGAATCATGTCTGAATGAAATATTGTATTCTGTGATCACAATTGCAATATTTGCGTTAATTCAAGCGCTGGCCATTCTTATAAAATTATAGCAAAATTTTACGCTACACTGAGCAACAATAGATTGTCCCAAACATCCTGTAACAACGGATTTAGATTCAGAGTAAGTCCTACTAACACTTCTCTACTAAGTTGACAAATATGGCACTCAATTTTTGAAGTACGCAAATTAAAATTAGTTAAAATATTCCTGACAGTAGTAAAATGCAATGTCATTAAACGCCTTAAAATTCTACATTGTAACTTTGTACAATTCAGTAATTCCGCATTTATTCTTCAGACTACAAATATGATTTCAAGCAAAAAATAAATTAGAAATTATTTAAGGTCTTTTTGAACTAATTGAACACGCATAACGCGAGACTTAGAATTACACTGTAATTAATTCTAATTTAAGTCTCGCGTTCTGCTAGTGCTAATTTAATCAGTCACAAATTCAAAATGGGTAAAACTTTTACCATTCAATAAAATTCACCAAGTATTAAATATTAGATGAATAACTTAGAGCATTTTAATTATCCATCAGTACTTAACAATTCAAATTTTTTTTAAATGTTACGGTGTGTGCAAAACTGGAAGCTAAAATAATTTAAAATGTAATTTATAGATATTAAAATATTTCCATTAACAGTGACAAATTCACCAAAAATAAAAGTATTCAGTTATAATACAGTTCGATACAAAGACTGTTTCAAATTCGATAATTCACACGGTTTACTTGTATATAGTAAAAAAGTTCTAAAACTCAAATTACAACTATTAAATATCTGCAACAAATGCCACATGTAAAAATTTGTGTAGAGCTTAACTTCT
>JAQIWS010001475.1:0-11251 GCA_034696085.1 Stigmatogaster subterranea | reverse complement strand
TAATCTGCTTAAGCTTTTTCATTGTCTAATTTCCCTTTTACAACCGTCCTGCGACAACTTTGCAAATTTCAAAGCCATGCAACGCTGGTAAAATTTGCTAGTAAAAATATAATTTGTGGCTGAAAACAAAACGAAAAACTTTGTCACTTTTATTCAACAATTACAATAACGATTCTGACTATCAACAACGACTTGCACGAAGATACAAAAAGCTGTTATTCGACGATAAGCCTATTGAAATTTGTGGAGGAAAAACGACTTACTGTATTAGAAGATACAACACACACGACGTTGTCACAACTTGAATACGGGTTGATTCGCTATATCCTTTAATATCGTTTACACTACTGTAAGTACTGTATCGTTTTCCTTTTGAAGATATTTTTTCGAAATTTTTCGATGTGTGGCCAAAAAAAATTTTCAGAAAAAAAAGCATCTGCCACACGTCATGTTTACTTGAACAATTGTATTTTATTAATGCTGACGTCAGCTGGCGCTGACACGGCCATCACAAGAGTAGCTCGACTCTGAGTTAATACAGAATGTACCAAACTTACACGTGTAATAAAAGTTAAGAAATCAGAATACAAAGATATACCACAAATATCAAAATGGAAAGCTAAGTTAACTTACAGTACTAAACTTAACCTAAAAAACGTAACCAGAAGTAACATAATTTCCCAAAAATATGAACTGCAATTGGTAATTAATAAAGTCATACCATTAATTATACAACTTTAAGAATAGTAATATTAGCATCACATAAGAACTAGAAAATTGTTAACCACTGAAATATTGAAGAAAACACATTAAACGCTAAACACACTTGAAAATGGACGGGAAAAAAATTCTTAAAATTATTATATCACTCAAATGATCCTTAAAACGTCCTGGTACGTCTTCGTGTCCGCATCATCAATCCGCGTTGAAATTTAAACAAGTCATTAAGTCATCATTACAAGTGGCAGACAATTTTGCAGAACACATTTGCAATTGTTGTGCGAGTGCCAATTCCTTATGTCGATCGTCCTACTACTCCGTAATCACATCAATTTGGGGTGTAGGCGATTGTCCGCCTTATTTAGTCTGCCTAACTTTGTCCGCCTACTTTTTTTTTTGTCCGCCCGAATTTTTTTTTTGTCCACCCCAAATTTTTTTTTGTCCGCCTTATTTTTTTTTGTCTGCCTGATTTTTTTTTGTCCGCCCGATTTTTAATTTTGTCCGCCCGATTTTTAATTTTGTCCGCCCGATTTTTTTTTTGTCCGCCAATTTTTTAATTTTGTCTGCCAAATTTATATTTCTTGTCTACCCAAATTTCTAATTCTGTTAGGTTTGAATAAATACACTGGGATCTTTTCTGTTATCTGCCCACCACTATTTTCGTACACCGTCGAGCGAAATGTCTCCCGGAACGGTTAGGTTAAGTTTGTTCAGGTTAGTTAGGTTAGTTATAGTTCGTCCACACATTGCACCGCAGGTGCAATGTGTGGACGAACTAACTAACCTAACTAACCTGAACAAACTTAACCTTACCTGGCCTATTCTAACCTAACCTGACAATAAACTAACTAAACTACGCAAAAATCGGGTGGATACAGTTACAAATTTGGGTACACAAGAAATATAAATCCGGCCGACAAAATTAAAATATAGGCGGACAAAAAAAAATCGGGCGGACAAAAAAAAATCGGGCGGACAAAAAAAAAATTGGGCGGACAAAGCGCGGCGGACAAAAACCAGGCGGACAATCGCCTCCTTCTCATCAATTTGGTCGGTATAACGAGGGTCTCGGCAGATAGTGTCGTTCTTTCTTGCATCAGACGAACTATATAAATCCAATTTTACATCAGAAATCGCAAAATTCTAGCAATGAGAACTTGTCAGAATTTTTCAAGTGCTTTTGCACTGTTTCACATTGAGGAGTGGGCAATAAACAAGATTTGAGGTTCACATGTGCAGGGAAAATCGTATCTGCCGAACATGGTGTAAGCAGTGATTCAACCACATGAAACAATTCAGCCTGCACAACAGGTTTGGTGAGAAACCAGGTCAAACGAATTATCGACGAATTCGGAGATCACATTTCCAGAAATTTCACTATCTGCACACACCGACGTAGTTGGATTAGCGTTTTGTACTCATCAACTGATTCAATTTCACTTGATTCTACATCAGCGTCAAACGAAAATTGAAATCTGTGCGGTGGCGCTGTGCACAAGTTGCACGCGGCGCGGAGTAGGTGCATCAGTGACATTTTTGCACGCGAAAAATTGTTGTTTTTCAGCAGTTGTTGTAAAACTGATGTCTCCATTGGAACCATCAAAAATAGAAACATATGCAGCATGCTGCCAGTCCATGCCTAACAGAAATGGATATGGCGAATCTTTGATAATGGTGACTTTTGGTAACACAATGTTAATGTGTCCCACAGCAATATGCATGGGCATCAACCAGGGCTGGCCCGAGGTTTTTGGCCGCCCCAAGCAAAGCCGCCCTTACTTCCCGCCCCAGGAAATACAAAACGTTGTATTTCCTGGTTGTACGTTTTGTACATTTTGGTGAACAATTTCCACACTGATTAATAATTGTGCAAGAAAAACGTTGGCTGTGTGCACAGAAAAGTGATGCATCACAAAATTGTGTTGTGGTCTGCATATTTCGTCATGTGAAGAAATTGCCTGTGCAAAGAAATTTCTTCACACTGCCGAAAATCTTTGTGCAAAATTAATTTTGCCAACACAAGCAGAATTCTCAGTCTGGAGAATTATTTGTGTAAAAAAATATTTGCATTTCTGTAATGCTATTTTGTGTGTCTCAAACTTGCGTCCCTGCAGAACCTTTTTGTGCAAAACAAATATGACAAGACGTGTTTGCGGAAATATTCCTGCAAGATGAGGTTATGACGTCACGAAGATGTCACAACCTCGTTTTCAAATCTTTTGTTTTAATGTAATTAATTGTTATTTTGCATCACACACATTACCTTGTGACGGGCGACTTTGCTCGCTACCGTCGGAGTGGCAAACCGCGCGAAGTTCAAACCCATAAATATCTCTTGAGGCCGTGGAATGCGCGGTGTAACGCGCGAAAGCCTACTGCGTCTCCACCGCGATGTTGCTCGTCTTCGTATAGCGCGCGAAGCACAAAACGCACAAAAACACTAAAATATCGTATTGTTGTATTTATTCTGTCGTCACAATGAAAATAAAGCATAAAACACAAAATAATCGTCTCGGTATCGGCACTTATTACCCTCGGGTATCCCGGTCGTATCAAAATCTCACGTCTTATCGTAGGCTAATTGTCGCAGGCCTAATTCTCGGATTATTCACGCAAAACTCACACTCCCGGATTATCCTTGATACGTTCACCTCGAGGTCTTAGTCTCGAATCTCCCGACAATCTCGTCCCCAGGACTTTTATTAATTAACCCACCTGGTGACCAAAACAGCAACCAAATTACCCAAAGATATTCAGGAAATAAACAAAAAGGTAAACAAGCCCTACTAAAATAATCAAAAGGTCGTGACGTGTCGGCTTGCACGTCACAACCTACTCCATAAATAGTTAAACAATCAACTGTATAAATTAGTTTTGATTACCACAATTCACATTTTGCTTCAAAAAACCAAATCATTAATTAATTAATCAATATAATGCAATAAGGGATCTGTGGGACAAGTGTCAGTGTCTCTATACAAGATGACTGCCAATTCAGAATCAGTTCCCATCTGATTTCAAGGCTGTTACTGTATCAATGTTACTGACAATGCGTACATAATTAGATTTTCCATGGGAGATAGCTGCTTTAAACTTTAAAAGTAAAGTTGTCAAAGGCTACAGCTATAAAATAAAACTAAAGAAGTACAAAGGAGATGTGCTTTATAGAGCGTCTCAGGCGGGAATTCCTGGGATAAATTTCCCGGGAAATTAGTGATATTCTCGAGTCTCGAATCCCGGGAAAATTTTTTATTTTCCCGGGATTCGGGAAGTATCATTTTTCGATTTCGTTTTTAGCTACCATTCACTTTTTAACCAATAATGCTTTGTTATTAGACATGACAAATCAAAATTGAGTATGCAACTGTCACTTTTGCTAATCTTCATTGTTGGAAACAATTTCTGTTGGTGTTTAGGAATAAATTAGTAGCTAACGTGAATAATTTCACGTATATAAAAACTCTAAACCAAAATGCAATACATTATCGTTAATTCGTTAGTATTACCAGTCATGGCTGAAGTTTGGAAGTATTTTAAAAGACTGGAACATGATGAAAAGGCAAAATGTTTGAAATGTGTAAACAAAGTTTTATCGTATAAAGGATAAGTGCAACACTGCAAACAACACAATGTGGGACAACAGACATTCATAAGACAATTAAAAAAATTGCTTCTGTATGAAACAACAGGAAAACTGACAGACACCTTATCGAAAATACTTGAAGCCTTGAAAACAATTCAACCAACGTCTACTGAAAGTGAACGAGTATTTTCCACGTTATCCAATTTTTGCACCAAAAAAAGAGCTAGTTTAAATGATAAATCATTGGATATTCTTTGCTTTCTTAAGAGGTGTTTCATAAAAAATAAATAAATAAAATATTTTTCCGTGGATTTTGTGTTAATTTAATCATTTGCATTAAAATGTCAATTGCTATTGAGTAAGAAACAAACTTAACCTAAAACTCATTACTGAAACCATCATGACTATTAGAACTCCCGGGATCCCGGGAATTTCCGGGAATTTCTTTTTAAAATTCCCGAATCCCGGGAGGAGAAAAAAGTCGGGAAATAGGACCCTCTAGATCCGCTGTTGTTTAACCTTGAGCGTGAATTTAATCAAGAATGTCGTAGTGTAAGTTAGGCTTGAAAATTATTCATTTTTAGTCGATCATTTCGCAGTTTAGTCGAATACACACAGCTAACTTCTCACACACAGCTCACGTCTCACACACAGCTAACGTCTCACACACAGCTAACGTCTCACACACAGCTAACGTCTCTCACACAGCTTTCACAACGTTAACGTTCGACACTCCTCAGTCTAACTGATTGAGGTGACTCGTCAATTCGAGGATTTGGAGTTCTACGTCTGACAATTCCAATACAAACGGTTCAAATGAGTTGTTGGTTAATGCTCTCATGGCAGCAAACCTGGCCTCCTCAAGTGCTACGTCGCGGCCTAGAGTTCTTACTCGTTGCTGCACGTAGAAAAGAAAAGGCGAGGCCAGCTCCCACGAATTCGTTTCTCCAACAATCATTTGTGGAGGGTTTGCATTGGTCAATTGTCCCTGTTCAGGATCAGTTACTGGAAAGAATGCTAACCGCAAGCGTTGCGTTAATCTCCTTCCTCGTTCACACAGCCGTTCGATCCACACAGCCAGTGGGCTTGCCATAATTCCGCTCGAGTTCGCTCGGTATAATGACTTGCTTATTTGTCTCAGAATAAGGAGTGGGGTAATGAGTTTGAAGATTAATTAATTGTTGACACTTTGACATAGATTAATGAAAATGGGATTTTTTTTTTTAGATTTTGATATGATGTTAGTAAAGTTAGGTACAGTATATTGACACGATGTAATGATTTCGTTACCTTTTGACAATAGCGATAAATGTAACACGTTTTTAATTTTTTATTTTCATTCACCTTTGTTGTATTTTAATTTCGGTATTGCTTACTAATAATTGCTGTTATTAACAATAACTGGTGCGTACATCGCATTGACTTGTCAATCACGTGTAGAATTTCAGGATGACTCAGCTCTGAGCGTTGCTATTGCGATTGGATTGCGTTGCATTACAAATTCCAACATTCTACCAATACTGCGAAGCTTATTGGTTGTACTCATTGTTGACAACGAATGTGGTAATGATAAAAGTTATATTTCAAGTAATACCATGAATTGGTGTACACTGATTGCAACTGACATCTTCCGAAATGCTTCTGCCAATGTTGGCAGTGGGGTGTTTGTATTTACTGCAGTGATATTCCAGTGTGAATTGTCACGTATCGTAATGTACCGTACACTGTATATTACCTCGGAAATGTTTTTGTGAAAGATATAAAACGAAAAGAGAAATCAGTTTGTTTTCATATCACTTTAAAATTACTCATAGAGCGTCTCGGGCGGGAATTCCCGGGATAAATTTCCCGGGAAATTCGAGAGTCTCGAATCCCGGGAAAAACTTTATTTTCCCGGGATTCGGGAAGTATCATTTTTCGATTTTATTTTTAGCTACCATTCACTTTTTAGCCAATACTGCTTTGTTATTAGACATGACAAATCAAAATTGAGTATGCAACTGTCACTTTTGCTTATCTTCATTGTTGGAAACAATTTCTATTGGTGTTTAGGAATAAATTAGTAGCTAACGTGAAACATTTCACGTATACAAAAACCCTAAATCAAAATGCAATACATTATCGTTAATTCGTTAGTATTACCAGTCATGGCTGATGTTTGGAAGTACAGTCAGTCCTCGATATAGTAAATAGCGTTATAATAAAATGTTATATTAAAGTAAACAATTCTTCTTGGACAAAAATTCTCCCATAGGTTTAACATAGGTATACTATGTAACGATTTAGTAAAATTCCTCGTTATAGTAAAGAAAAGTGCTAGGTCCCAAAAAGTTTACTCTAACGAGGACTGACTGTATTTTAAAAGACTGGAACGTGATGAAAAGGCAAAATGTTTGAAATGTGTAAACAAAGTTTTATCGTGTAAAGGATAAGTGCAACACTGCAAACAACACAATGTGGGACAACAGATATTCATAAGACAATTAAAAAAATTGCTTCTGTATGAAACAACAGGAAAACTGACAGACACCTTAACAAAGCCTTGAAAACAATCCAACCAACGTCTACTGAAAGCGAACGAGTATTTTCCACGTCATCCAATTTTTGCACCAAAAAAGAGCTAGTTTAAATGATAAATCATTGGATATTCTTTCCTTTCTTAAGAGGTGTTTCATAAAAAATAAATAAATAAAATATTTTTCCATGGATTTTGTGTTAATTTAATCATATGCATTAAAATGTCAATTGCTATTGAGTAAGAAACAAACTTAACATAAAACTCATTACCGAAACCATCATTACTATTAGAACTCCCGGGATCCCGGGAATTTCCTTTTAAAATTCCCGAATCCCGGGAGGAGAAAAAAGTCGGGAAATAGGACCCTCTAATTACTCATTGACGATAAATTGCTCCAAATTACACTAAATTTCATCGAAAATAAACGAAAATTTTTTTTTGTGAAACGTGTGAAAAGTATTGTATAAAAAAATTATTTTTGTTTATTTCCACAGACTTTTCCTGATCTTTACATTTCGCGCATCGAAAAGTTGTCAAAAGGTCAACAAAATGGAGCGACATCATCAAATGTCGGTTGCGCCGGTTGATCTTCAATTAAATGACTCCCCATTGGTAGAAAGTGTGGTATTTGGTGAGTTTTTGGGGATGAGCAAGCTGGAGGGGCATCAGAGTAGGGTGAATTTGTGCGCGTAGATGGATGCGAGGAGCTTGATCGCTAGAATTTACAAATTTCTAATGTTCTACTTTAATTTTAATTTTAATCATTTTTACATACTTTTTCTAGTGGTTGTGACGGTATTGTTCGAGTATTGATAGGTAGTAACAGGAATCACTTCCTCCAACGCACTACGTCTTCACCGATAAATATCATCCACTGGTTAATCTCACGTGGATTGCCACCAGTAAATTCATCATCCGTGAGTATGAGAAAGTCAATCTCTGAAAGAAATGCTCTTAGAAACGAGAGCAAAGAATCGGTCACTTTTATTTTTGCATTAGGCAGCGATGGCGTTGACGAGAAGATATCTCTTCTCCTTTGTTGATAGTTGTTCGGAATGTCCATTATGTGAAAAAATTAACGATATTAGAATTGAAAATTACTATTTTCGTTGTGTTCACGTTCCTGATCTGAAAATTATCAATGCGAACATAGCTGCTTTCAGCAAATTTAACGACAATTCCGAGTGTTAATTAGTGCGGTAGTAAAAGTGTAAAGTAGAGCTTCTTTCGGTAGAATGTTGTATAATTTCGAAAAGAATTTTCCAATCCATTATGACAATCTGGATATTCCGTGAAAATAACTTAAAGAAAAAGTTGCTATAAGTATTCCTATTCCAATGGCGAATAATGTACTGTAAACCATTTTAGATGGAATTACACTTAATATTGGTTAATGGAAATCGCATCTAAGTTTCACCTATGAAAATCAATATTTAAGCAAATCCTTAAACACGCAATTTTATTATTATCGTTAATACATTGTGGTTGTGATTTCTTTTTTCTGATTTTGTCAACGTACGTCAATTTGTGGTGTAGTAACCGAAATTTAAATTTTGTCAGTTGAATCGGAAATTAATCAAGAAACTGATTTTTTTTCCTAACGAATTATTAAGTGCGACGTTAGGGAATTTATAATATAAATGATTTAATTACTGTATTTACGTATTTAAATTTCTCTAACGCTTTCTTAGTTCGAAATTGCTGTCTCTTCAATGTACGGTACACCTAAAGAGTAATCACAGTGATAGATAAAAAATATGCAAGTTCTGCATTTTACTTCACCATTCATGTCAATTCTTCGTATTAGTATTTTTGCAATTACAAATAGTAACCCAAGTCCCAAGTTTTTTTATTAATTTTGA
This sequence comes from Stigmatogaster subterranea, assembly GCA_034696085.1. Taxonomy (NCBI): domain Eukaryota; kingdom Metazoa; phylum Arthropoda; class Chilopoda; order Geophilomorpha; family Himantariidae; genus Stigmatogaster; species Stigmatogaster subterranea. Next base: position 2,568 of record JAQIWS010001475.1, on the reverse strand, counting down.
CTCCAGGTTGCGATTAATTTTTATTTCAATTTTCTGATTGAGACGGCTTTGTAAACATTTGTGAATTTTTGACTAGATTATTAGTTCGTTTACATTACCCGATTTTTAATTAATTTTCGTCAATCACTAATTACAAGACCTTATTTTTTCCTTTATGTATGCACTTTGAAATAATGTTACATTAAATTATTTGTTGCAGAGCACGCAGCTGATTCTTCCAACCATGCAGTAAATTCATTGGCTATTTCTTGAATGATCGACCATCCGCCGATTGATTTGGAAGTAAGGAGTAACAGGGGTTGAAGTCTTTATCACATGATCGCTGGGGTATGAAGATTGAATTTAAATTTAAAAATAAACTTTAAAAATTCACTTATCGTTTTTTCTAGCTATTCTGATTAAAAGTACTGACATTAAATCCCAAAACGATTCATCCTGTTTGCGAAAAACAGTGGAAGAGCATCGATTATTGTTCTTGTTCTGGAAACGAGCAAACCGCGACCTGTTGTTTTCACCAAATTTTCGAGCAAAACAAATAAGTGGATGGTGTGAAACGAGTGATGGAAGACAATGCAAATGTGACAAGTAAGGTTATTATAGTATATAAAATTGTAAAATTTCCACGTGCGTTGTATTTTGCTACGAAAAAAGGTATCGCTCACTATTTACATTTAATCAAAATCCCGTAAATAGAAAACGATTGATTTACCAGTTTTGTTCTGCTTTTTCCTCGTGATATTGACGAATTGACGAGTGACACTTGATTCAAACCGACGAGCTGTTAGAGCGCTATTGATCAATTTTTTACGGTACCACTTAAAATATTTTTTGTGGGGGTTGGGTAGGAGAGGAAAAAGGGATTTTATTTTGGGGTGGTGTTTGTTGGAAAATTTGGTTGGGTACTCGGGTTGGTTTTGGTGGAATTGTGGATGGAAATTGGAGGAAAAATTTTAGTGGGGATTTAGTGAGGTAAGAAAATATTTGGAAAATTGGTGGAAAGGTTGTTTGAAAAGTTGGTGGTAGATGGGAGGAAATGAAGAGTACTTGGTGGTGAAGAGATTGGATGAAATATTTAGTGAAAGATTGGTTGGGAAAAACCGGTTGAGAAAGTTTGGCGAAATTTGACAAAATTTGTTGATGAGTTTCATAAAAATATATTGGAATATTGAAAATTTGGTGTAATTTCCTGAAATTTTCCGAATTTCTGTGCTGTTTGGTGCTGTCCGATGCAGTCCGATGCAATTCGGTGCAACGTTGTTGCTATTTGGTGACGTTTATTGAAAATTTTATTGAAAAATTTGGTAAAAATTATTAAAAACAAAATTTTATGAAACAATTAAGTGAAAAAAATAACCACCCACACAAAACAATCTCCAATCCCCTAAACTACTCACAACCGTCTTTACAATAACAAAACCATCTCTAAAAATTTAATTCCAAAAATCACCAAAACATTCGCTACACCGCTCCAACCCAAACCATCTAAAATTTCAAATTCAAACCAAGTTTCTACAAAATCTTTACAGTGTTATAGTCATTCCATGGTCTAATATGATGCAATAGTAATTTTCAATTTTTTCTCTCCAAAAATTCCAGTTAAAAAAAAGTTTGATCGCTGTTGTAACTTTTGGAAATTTAGAATTTGTTTAGTGCACTGGTAAGATCCAATCGTTGAATGTTGGTATGATTGGAAAAAAAATGAAATAGCGCTCTTGGGCATGATCAAGTGCACAAAAAAAGTGCGCTCTCTGGTAAGACTGTATTCCAATCAAAATACTGTATTAGACGTTTTTTATTTCATGACCTTAGACTTAAGCTTACAAATTATTTGTGGATATCATTTACTAACATTTGTAATGATGTTAATATTTTCAAAAATTTTATAAAAAAAAAAGAGTAGAAATAGTAACTCGACCAAGTTCTCGTGACCTGATCCCGTTGCCGCCTTTTAATGTGAGAATGTGAGGATGCGGTTAGTCCACCAATTCAAACCTGTAAAATACTCGTAATTTGCTAAGCTTGAAAATCATTTATTTTAGTGGAACTGCATTGTACTGTAGTTTATACAATGGACTAGAATTCATTGTATTATCCTACATATCAATTATAGCAATTGTGAAGATGTGTTTGCAGTAGAGTTTGCGACCACAGAGCAACAAATTCTTCTAGAATTAAGAGATTAAGATTAAGGTTCGATTAGAAATGAACTTGGTTTTAATGAAGTGATCTTGGAATTTAGACTATTCGTCCATCCTTGATAACGAATTGATTGTTTTGAGAAATATGCTTGGAATTTTTAAATTTTCAATTAACTTGTCACTAAAAAGTTCTGTTGTAGTTAATATTTCAAACACATGATTGAAACTTAAAAAACCCCAAGTGTAAGACAAGAGTTCCCAAACTTTTTGGCTCGCAAACCCACTTGAATAATATATTTTAATGACGAACAGCTAATTCTTACTCGTACAAAATATTTTGTGTTTTCTTAATGTTTGACTGAATTTCTTTATTCAATTTTATCTAAATCGTTTAAGATTTTAATGGATCCCTGAAAGAAGTTTCGACGCG
>JAQIWS010001474.1:0-11255 GCA_034696085.1 Stigmatogaster subterranea | reverse complement strand
AGAGAGGGGTAGCAGCCATCTTATTCCCAGAGACACACACAGTGATACTACAAAGCCATGTAATAAATTACTATAAATTTATATAAACGCATTGTATAAAGAGATGTATCTACGTCTCGCTCTTCTGCTCAACCTCAAAGTCAAATTAACTGCTAGAGGAATAAGTGGGATCACCACTGAGGTCAGCCAAAATGCGTAGCGTTGCAAAAAGAGGGAAAAGAGCTTCTTGCGTATGAATGCGCCTTACAGGATAAACAGAACATAGAGAAAAGCATTATATCCGTGGTAAAGCTGTCTTTGTACTGAGCAAAAGCAGAAGCTAAAGGCAAAGTACGATTACTGTGCAATGTTTGCACGTTTCGCAGCATCGAGACGGCGAATAAAAGCACGCGCAGGCTAAGAATGAAAAATGTTTTAACTCCAGGCTCCATTACGCCATAAAGATAACGCGAAGCAATTCTCTCGCTGTTAATTTATTCAGCGTGTTGTTCAAAATGGACGTATTTTCCACACCAAAATACCCGAATAAAAAAAAATAAAAAAAAGAATAGTACGAAATGGAATTGAAAATAGAATAAAAAAGAAAATAGGTTGTGGAATTAATGGTAATTGGTTCTCGATAAGGGTTACTGTTATCGAGTTACTAAAACGAGGTTTTAAAATTTTTTTTTTCTTTTTTTTTCTTCTTCGTCTTTAAGTTTAAGTAGATTCTTAGCGAAAGGTCTAACACGGTAGTCGTAACCTCTCCAATTAATAAATCAAATTAAAAGGAAAAAGAAACCACTTTAATTTCGAGGTTTTAAGTTGATCTGACTTAATTACTGAAATCAGTACACGGTCACGTTAAAGACGAGCCTGTTAATTACTTACGGAAAAGAAGAAATAACGATAAAAACAGCGCTGGATAAATATAAACAAAGAGAAAAGTTACTGATTTTTTTTTTTTTTTTTACCCCAAAAAAAAAAAAGTGAAAAAAGTGAGAAAATTACCAGTTGCAACTAATCGATCGCAACAAAATTTCATTATCGAAAAAAAAACGTGGTCCTCGAAAAGCCTTTATTAGCTGCGTGAGAAACGAGCCTAATCGAGGCAAGTGCAAGGAGAGAGATTTTCCACTCCAACTGCAAGATTGTTTCTGCCTCAACACATCTTATTTGTTGTCAGCAAGACGGCGGAAGGATTCACTCCAATTGCCGTGTCCAAAACAACCGTAAAACTCTTCTCTAACGTGTGAATCCCACTGCTGCACCTGCTTCGGTTCGCAGTTACCACCACTCTCGCCCGCATCCACTCTCTCAACTTCGGTTTGATTTCGGACAGCTCCCACGGGGGCGAGAGGCCGCGCCCAGTCAGGGTCCGAGTTTGATAAACAGCCTTACTCAAGGAGATTTTTTTTTCTCACTCCTTGTTTTTCCCTTTTTTTTTATCGTCCACTGTCCTTCGATAAAAGTTTCTTTTGTTTTTAGTTTTAAGTTCTAGTTTTAGTAGACAGCCCAAAATCAATAAATATATAAAATTGAAAATTTTTATTATGCGTAAGATATTTATTTTGTGAGTGTGAATAGTATAACGGTGTTAATTTATTCAAACGATTTTTGAACGGTTGACATATTTCAAATAGTTTAAAGCCAGGTGTAAGGAAAAATGCCAGTCAAAGTGGAAGTTTATAAGAGTTTAATGAAGCTTAATTGCCAGTTTTTGTTTGATATCGGCGTGATCAAAGCGTGAAAGTATTTTAAACTAATTTACGTAAACCAGGTTTTGGTTTGAAAATTGTAGAAAAATAAATGAGAGTAATGTTTGCAATGTTCAAAGCATTCAAACTATTTTTCTGTTTGAAAACACCGCGGTAAACCTGTAGTTAAATAATTTAATCTATTTTAACCACCCACTCACTATTTAAACACATCAAACTGGTTTATTTCGAAATTCCTAAAATAAACGCTTTTGAACACATTAAACTAGTTTCACTCATTGGAGTGACTAATATTTTAATCCGCGTTTATTTAAGACAGTGTAAACTCGCTTACACAGTAAATACAAAATATCACGCACAAACTCGTTTAACCTAACTCTAAACGTGTGCCTCTTGTCACGTGACACTCGTTTTATTCCTACGCAGTCATTCTCAAAAGTTGTCCTCATCACGAAGTCACGTGAGCCGCAATTTTGCGTTAATGTGTGACCTTAATGTAGAGAACACGAAAATAGGATATAACAGCCTAGTCGACTTGGATTTGACAAAAGTTAAAGAGTTTGCTTATTAAGAGAACGCGTTAAAAGAGCGTGGATTACACGTACGAGAGCACCGAATCTCAACTCCCGACCAACGGCCAACTTTGATTTTCTGCTTAGCAGCCTTTCAGTTTCAAATCGTCACTGGATTAAAAGGGTTAACTCAACTCACACACAATCCTCGCGCCTTGTTTATGGCTACCTGTTTACCATCCAACTCCAAACACTCGATTTACAATTTGACCGCCGCAAATTCATCCAAACTTTGGATTTAACTCTTAATACCCCATCTCTTGCGTGATTTAGTATCGGTTATATTTTCCGCTGTTAGCGTTCTGCAAATGGCATGTTAATGATGTCCTACTTTTCGAGTGTGCAACTTACAAAATAATTTATGCAGACTAGGTCTATCGTGATAAGCTCGTTCGTTGTTCACCCTATATATTTCGTGAACAGATGGTCAATTGTATTGTATAGTAGAAATTAAGCTTATTTCAATAAATACCAATGATGGGTTACTCAGATGAAGATATTCATACAATGGACTCAATAACTTGTTTTTATAGTGGGTAGGTTGTTGGAATGTAGATGACATTTTTTTTTTTCACGAGTTCAAGTCGTCACGAATTTTTATTTAGAGGTTATAAATATTTTTTTTTTATTGGAGGAGGAAGATAAGATCCGATATCTCAATTTATACATTGTTTTGTGTTTAGTGGGTAGTAGAAGAAAAAAAGGATGAGAAAATGGTCGCGTGGTTTTTCGCTCAAATTGGTTCGTGTACAAGACGATAGTCGAGAATCTTGAAAGACACGGGGAATCAATTGTACAATTTAATTTCAGCGATGCTTTACTTCTTGATTACACCGTCAACTCGGTGACAAGTTTGCCAATTACAGTGCACGTACCCAGGGTTCAAAAGACGAGAAAAAAATTCTTGACGTAAACACGATTTTCGGAGGAAAATGTAATTACATTTCTCTACGTCTAAAATCATCAAACGAGACGATTTTAAATCGTCGCCCTAATAAACTTCACATGACAAAAACATCAAAATAGATTTCCAGATTAAGGTCACGAGTCCATCACAATAAACGAAAATCGCTTCACAAGTGGAAGAGACTAAACCGCACCCAGTTACGGACGAGGATTGCCAAGACTTAATCATAACAAACCAGGCACAACGAATTTATCACTGCGGATTTTGAGGTTTCGGGAAAAATGCTAATCTTCTACTTTAAAACGCCAACTCAAATATAACCACTCACGCTGCATTTATTTCCACCCTTTTATTTTTATTTTTTTTATTATTTTTTTTAAGTACTTAGAGATTTTTTTTATCACTTTTTATTTTTGTTATTACTCTCATTCTCATTGCTCTCTTTCTTATGTAAATAACTGCCACCACGGGGGTTTCCGTGTTAAGTAAAATCAGAATGGATGCTTTTTACTCATACTCATAAATCACCAACTGGTTTCGTCGTAGGTGACATTTGGGCTGTGCTTTATGGTGTGATCCAGTCTTCTACACACTTTGACAGTCTAATGTACACGCACGGGCAAAATCAGTCAAAGTTACTATGGGTAGGATTACTTCTGTGAATTACTTCTTTTTTTTTTTTCTTTTTTTTTTTTTTTTAAGTTGTACCGGTATGTATAATTTTTTTTTATTCTCTTCGTTTCATCCATAAAAACAAACATTAAACCGTGTTTATTCTACTCTATTTCATCTCTTTCATGAATACGCAATGGTGCACCTTACTTTAAAGTAAAGTGGTAATAAAAAATATTTCCAAAAAACCAACCAAAAAAAACAAAAAACAAAAAACAATTCCTTATCAGCACTAACTCTTTGTGTTCACAACCCTTTTTTCACCTCTAAAACTATTTAGAGACAATTCAAATTTTTCTTTAAAAATTTTTCTTTAAAAATTTTTAAACTTTTTAATTTATCTTATCTAAAACCAGTTTTAAAAAGAATTATAATAAATGACGTTATAATTAAGGAACGCAATGTATGCGAGAGAGTCCCCAACTCGTAGTTCGGTTCATTCATTCAGAACGAGAAAACAGGAGTAGCGATTTTCTATGTAGAACAGGTCTTTGCAGACATTTACTCCTTGAGGGTATACCGCGCACCAGTTTTCCTCCAACCAAACAGGCTTCTAAAAAGTCCTTCTAGTCAACTTTCGGTTTTAGGGAAGGAAATTAAGCCATCGTCTGGAATCTCAAATTTAATTTTCGACGTGTATCTCCAATTTTAATCTCTAGCCGGCGACAACTTCCGGAAGCCGAGGAAATGATCAGTGAGTAGCTAAGCCTTAGAAGGGATAGAAACTTCCTGATTTTGTTCTTCGGGAATGCACTAAGGTAACTCAAGCAGAAGAGGATGTGTAACCTTAATCTGATCAAGTGAGTTTTTTTCTTCTCCTTTGACCAGTTTAGTCTCCATCCCATCAAACGATTGTATGCGGCTCAAAGACTTTTTTATATCTAAGACAAGGTTTTCTTCCTTTCTTTTTTTTTTCTTTCTTTCTTCAAAGATTTTCAGGCTAGAAAACCGCAAAAACTTTAAGCTAAAGGTTTTCAAGCTTCACTAACGTTAATCACCACGTTACCATGAAAACCAGCAGAAAAAAAAAATTTTGTTTTTAATATTACAATTATTATTATTATTATTATCGTCGGTGTTATTAACCACTAGGTTGTTTATATATTAATTCAGTCATGTAAGCCTAAAGTTGAGCTAATTAAATGCCAAGTCCAGTGTAGCGTGGAAAATTAACTAAACAAGGCCACGGTTTTGTTTGCTAAAGAGCATGAGTCACATCGCAAGAATAATGACCAGGGCAGGACACACGAAGACTAGTTGCGGTCACCTGAGTCTGGGGCACGAGGTTCCTCAAACCATGTTCCGATTAGTTAGAACGAAATTACACAACATCTCCCGCGTGTAGATAAGAGATAAAAACCTGGACAAAGATTTACTACAATTTTTCTTATCCTCTAAAATTTTTCCACAGAATAAAACCGTCTTGTTAATTTTAAAAATGATAAAATGTATAAAATAAGATAATATTTTCAGATAATAAGCGATTATCATAAATCAACAGCGACGCCCTCGAGTAAACTTCCCCGCTTTACTCATCAGAAATTCATAGTCACAGTTAGCAGCGTAAAAGTGCATTCTATATTTCCACCGTTCTCGTCAAACTAGGCTAACACCGACTTCTAACTTCCTGCTTGCGAGCCAACTCATGGAGAGACTCCCCAGGGCGAAACCTCCCAGCGTAAAAGCCTCAACAAGGGAGAACGCATTGAATTCACTTACCATGTTAACGCGCTGTACTTCCCAAATGATGTGGCAATAAATCCAAACGAAAACCTGTCTTTGCACCACACAAACACACCACGTTCAAAAACTGATCGGATGGATCCTGCTTCGAACCAACACCTAACGCAATGCCGGCAAACTCATTCCCCGACTATTTTTCAAGCAGCAGAAGGAGCAGCTTCGTTCAGCAACCGCTACGCACCCCGTATCGACTGTGGGAGAAGCCCTGACAGACTGAGCAAGAGCATGTAGCGCCGTATACCGTTTTATTCGGCGCCGATTTACATTCGCTCCCACTCCGCCAATAGCTCAGGCAACAATGTAGGGCAACGGGCCACGTGAGCCAATGACAAAAAAGCACAGCACTAGGTAAGCAACCGGCTCCCAAGATACGCATCACGGAGCTTGCCTTCTCTGCATTGCAACAACAGACACCATTAGAACACAGAGAACTCCCAGTTTTGTGATTGATTGACCTCCACTTTTAACTTGACCTCTATCGTTAATGAACAAACTAATAATTTTCCACCAAAAATTTAATTTCGCTCGGGTAGTTTAATTAATTAACCTTGGAGGATTGAGAAAAGAGAAGAGAAGAAAAGAAAAGAAAAAAGCTTGAGGTAAAACTTCTTGGACTCATGGCGCATTTCAGGTTGTTAATGGTTGCTCACCAACAAATAAAGGAAGTGCTAATTACTCGACTGAAATATGCTAATTGAATCATTATGTCAGAGTAATTTCGCACTGAACAGCTGTAATAGAGAAGATTAATAGCGTTTGCAATTTAGCTAATAGTTGCCATCCCAAGTGTAATTGGATGGGACGAATAGTTACAATCGAAATGTTGTCTCATTTAGATACATTCTCTCTCGTTCTCTGATAATTTGCATGCTGGGTAGAGCTTGGATACTCGGATTTCTCAAATCGTATTAGCCAAGTACAAGTTGGGCGCATCCTTAATCTTGGGAGTATAAAGTTGTTCCTCGCTGGAACAGGTCAAGCAAGGCAATCGGGTCATGCAAGAGAAAACTGATGTTGGCATTAAATAAAAGACAAAAGCATTGCTATATCGTTATACGTTGTGCGCGTTCACTTTAAAGTAGCTGCATCGATTCACTCTTGAATAACAAATGAATACAAAACCTTCCTTTCCAACACATTTTCCCGTCTTCCTACAACCACCATCTCACTATACCAGAATAGAAAACGTGCTGAGTGACTTCAATCTGGGATTACTTCATCTCAAACTGGTATTAACCACGGTTATTTTTAATTAGAGCCGCGTTTCAGTTCCGTTTTCAAATCACGACTACATTTCACAGATTTTTTTTTTTCTCTAAAAATTTCCTAACAAAAAAAAAAACCCAAATTTTTAAACATCTTTAAACTTCTGACTGCGAGAAATGAATGTGAAAAGCGTGGTGACTCGGGTGTAAGGTGAGTATATCAGGAGCGAGTAAAAAAAGAAATTGACCAACGTCAGCGAATATTTTATAGCCAGTGCATGTGAAAATTATTCCTATACTGAAAACAGCTTTTCCACAAGCTCAGAGTGCGTCCGTTTCCTGAGGGAGGCCGCTGGAACTCTGTGGAGGTCTGCAAGAGATGCATTTCTTGAAACCACCAACCCAAACCGATAACATCTGGCAAGAATTACCTTGCCGAAGGATGTTTATTCAACAACTTCTCTCTCCCATGGGGTAAAAAGATAGTAGAATAAAAAAATAAACCAAAAAAACTCGCCGCAATCTGACCTCTCGGGGTCAAAAACGAAACCCACTAAACCCTTTTGTGCCCTACACTTCAAATGGAAAAGTATTTTTTCTGATACTTTGTCGATACGAATACGACTGAGAAAGAATTTTTGATGACAGAATAAAAAAAAAAATTCTGTTTTAAAAATAAATATTTAACCACGATTCTAAAATAAAATAACTCAAAACATCCATTAAAATATACAATACATTTTCAAAAAAGATTTTTCCCTCAACGCAAATACTAAAACCAAACTTTTATACATTTTTTTTCTCTTCTTCTTCTTCTTCTTCCACGACTACTTTTATTCCATTTGGGTATTCTACTTTCCTAGCACCGAGGAAACCCCTCCACTGCATTACGTAGGCAAGAAGAAACACTTTAATCCTATCTGAATTAATCATGAAGCAAATAAAAAATGAAACACAGAGAAAAGAAAAGAAAAAAGAAAGGAAAATATAGTATATACTAAAGGCTAACCCACTGACTGAAGACATCGTGATTTATAGTCAGCTTCTATCACTTCATCCTACAGCCGAAAGCAATGAGATCACATATGACTTACTTTTGATTTTTTCCTCTCCCGCCTTTCAACTCAATGCCAGCTACTTTGAATAAAGACACCATCAACTGAATCGTACTTCCCAACCCCCTAAAAAAATTTATAAAACAAAAAATAAAAAATTTCTTCAAGTACACTAAGTGTACTCAATTTATAGAATTTATAGAAAATATGGTGTGTGAAACTATTCATTACCAGGTCATCCAAGCGTGATAGTAATGTATATTATTACTGCACGATGTTATTTTTCCGTTTTCGGGTTGATAAAGTGATATTTAACCTTTTCAACATAATTTAGGCCTATATATCAAGCGAGTTTGGGTTCGAGGAGATCTTCAATGTAAATTTCGTAATTTTTTTTTAAATTTTTGGGATTGTAATCACATTGACAACAGGTTAAGGTATTTTTTTTTGTCTTTGTAATTTCAGTATAAAAATTTTTGAAAGAAAATACGGGGAAAAAGGTTTCGTCGTTTAAAACGAGAACGAGGTCTTTTGTGAGCACCCTGGTGAGCCTTCAAAAAGTACGCGTAATTTTTATCTCACTAAAATTTAAGTTAACTGTCGGAATATTTTATCAGAATAAAACGCGTAAACGTGCTAATGAAGTAAATTCCCAACAGAAATACATGTTTTTCGTCAGCTATCGTGTAAACACGCCGGTTAATTAACACGTGATTTCCTCCTCAGAGATAACTTTCCCCAACTTTTTTCATCAATTCCAACGTCAAACATTCCGTTCTCGAGGGAGTTACTTTCTCATCAACACTCCTTAACCCCAGTCACACTTCCACCACACGTCTTATAATTTTTATTTCCACCAACCAATTTCTACAAAAATCCTCAATCTCTTAATTTTCTCATTCCGTGTCATATATGAATAACGTGTTCTCATTACCTCCATCACGACTGGTATTTTAAGTTAAGCAAAAGGGAGGATCACTTTCTTTCTAGAGTGTGATAGAATGTAGATCTACTGTATTGAAGACAAATGTTGTAAATGTAATAACTACTTCCTGCTTATTTTAACCCTTTTTTTAAAGTAATATTTACATCTTAAAAACAACAGCAAAAAAAAGGGAAGCAACTGTGATGAATTTAATCTATTTTTTCCTCTTCCAAGAAGAAACTGCCGTCAAATTATCACGGAAGTTAACTAAATGCACATTTACAATAAAATAAAACCAGTCTTCTAACACCGCAAAGCGCATCTCTCAAAACCGAGGTCGTTGATCCGTGACGTCACACTCGATTTTCCAAATATAATTAATTAAGTGATAAAAAAAATATTTTATCAACAAAAGTTCATTAAGTTATGTTTTTATGTTTTAATTTCCTTCATAATATTTTTTTTTTAAATAAAATTTTAAATCAATTGTGCAAGGATAAAAAGATGAGGAAAAATTAAATTTGTGAAAAAGTTGGTTTATAACACGAGAAACGAAATAAATAAAAGTAATGGTAACAAGAATGTGACATTGATTCAGATATATCTGTAAAAACATGAAGTGCCTTAAAGGCTATTGACACACTTTCGAGAGAATATTTTTTTTGTCCTCAAATTTGTTGAGACTTTTTATTAAAAAATTTAAGACAATATTTTTATAACACGTTAATCAAAAAAAAAAAAAATTAAATAAATAAAAAACCCATCCCTTAAAAAAAATCAATATTTCCTAACACAAAAACTGAATTACCCAATAAAAATATATAAAACTTCGCACCTTTAGGGGAAAAAGAAACAATAAAAACCCAACACAAAATAAATAATAATTTCGAATTTAATTTTCCACGCAAAACCTACAAAAAAAAAATTTCTCACGAATCAAAATTTTGAATAACTCAATTGATGAAACCGAAAAGTCATTTCACTTGATATTACGATCAATCACAACTGCGTGACAAAACTGGTTATTTTCCATCGATATCCCTTTTCAACTGACTCTTAGCCCTGCCCTGTGAACTAATTCCACCTTCAGCCGTTTGATAATGAGGCTAAGACTGAAGAGAAAAATTTTATACTTATAACATAAACACGGTTACAAACAACATAAAGTACTACATAAAATAAAATATTAAAAAAAATCCCTCTCATCAACATTAAAACACCATTTTAAAACCCAAATCACGTTCCGCGAGACGTTTTGTGTTTTGGCGCGCATTAAGCTCAATACATCGCTAGAATTAATTTCCCATCGCTAAAACCATCGAGCTTCATTTATCACGTTCACATCGTATACCATAGATCTCACCTTAAAAGTACACTTTTTATCTGCAAATTATACGCCCCTCGAATTACATCCTCACCCCCTAAAAAAAATGGAGGAGGAGGAGAAAAAAAAAAATAAGATATACTTTTCTATTTTCTCTCTCGGCGAAAATGTCTTCCTCGAAAAACTACAATATTCCACACCTCATCACCATGGCTTCAAATTATAAAGATCACCCTCGGGGCCAGTTTTATCCACTGACTCCATTACCCGTCCCATGAACTCAGGATGAGGAGGAGAAAGCAGAGCTCAGAAACTTCAGAGGAGGACACTGAGGGGTTTGCAACTGCGGATTGTAACTTTCAACAACTTTTGACAATCCTTTAAGTCCTCGACCTTCGGGATATAGAACCCTGTAAGCTGGCGTTATTACGGTTTTAGGCTCTTACACGACGTGCGGAAACGAGAAAAATCTTTTTCTTTTTCTTTTTCTTTATTTCAGACGTGATAAATATATTTAAAGTTAGTTGTTGTTGTTGTTGTTTCTACACATTGACATTCATTAATGTAGTAATAATCCTCGTCGTTGTAAAAGAGGCTTAACGCAGATCTGGTCACGTTGGTGTTAGTTTTAATATTTAATGTTTGTTTGGTATTTAATCACTGAATAAATCATATTGAAAAATATTTTGTATTGTATTCAAACTCGATCGTTACGAATAATTGGCTAATTTTCTTCTTCTTAAAACCTGTTCGTGAATAGTCAATGTACAAGGTGCAAGACCTTACATTGAACTTGTGTTTTTCACCCATTGGTCAATGGCACAGCTTATAGAATTACTAAGAAGATTATTTTCATTCATGTTCGTGTAGCCTCTAGTGCGATTGGAATTTATGGGGGCAAACGTAATTTCTTTTTTAACATTTTTTAACGGAAAATTTTTTTAAGACTTTACTTTTCTAGGTCACTGGGATCGAAAGTAGGAGAGGCTAACGCTAAATGAATCGATAACCACCGATCGATGATTGAAATATTAAAAATGAATATTAATGATGAACTGTACTATGTATTTAATACCCATAATCTTTTTCAACCAATTTAATTTTGATCTTGTTAAAATGTTAAAATGTCAAAACATTGAAACGTTAAAACCGTTA
>JAQIWS010001473.1:0-11260 GCA_034696085.1 Stigmatogaster subterranea | reverse complement strand
AATGAAATTGTTAAATTACTGGTTTTGAAGAAAAATAATGACAATGTTAAATTACTGGTTTTGAAGAAAAATAATGACAATGTTAAATTACTGGTTTTGAAAAAAAAGAATGACAGTGTAAATTACTTTTTTTGAAGAAAAAGAATGACAATGTTAAATTACTGGTTTGGAGAAAAATAATGAAAATGTCGATTTATTGATCGCTTATTGCCAGAAAAGTAAGTGATTCGAACTTAAAAATTACCTACGTGTGATGCAGTTGCTGTGTGATGCAGTTGCTGTTTAATACAGCGCTCGCTGTTGTGAGCAAGAAAATTTTTACGAGACAATGGCAGAAAACTAATTCCATTCTGCTGACAGTATTGTTCACGAAATCCAGCGATAATTAAGCCAACAATTTCGGTAAGCAAAATTAATAATATTGCTCAGTTAAGATATTAACCGTTAATCATTTATGTAGCGACAGAGTGAAACTGCGTAGACGAGCAACACCGTTTCAAAATTACCGCGCACTGAATATTGAAATTTGCAGGTAAGCGCTATGGTAAAACATGCCAAAGTTACGAAAAATTATTTTGCTTGCTCACTAAATTACAAAAAAATGCTCGTGAAATCGAGCAATTTCACAGTAGAATTTTATCATTATTTGATGCACTGTACAAAACTCAACCAAAACAATACGCCCTAATGTTTTGTTGCGTAAATATCTGCATATATCGGTTTATCAATAATTATTATTGCAGTACTTGTTCAATAAACCAGAATTGCAAGAAAATAACAACAAAAATCTACCACTCATTACGTTTTATATTGACGCAGCAGACCAAAATAACAAAAGTAATCGTTGTCTGTCTTTACTGCAAGGAACCGGTAATATACCGGTATCTTTTATTTTTGTGTGTAAATGTTAATTTTAAAAATGTTTAATTCGTATTATTACGATTGTACTACAGACGAACTTTACTTTACGTTTGCACTACGAAGATGAGGAAGGCGACAGTGCTGCATCACAAGAAGAAAAATCATTTAATTGTAAAGAAACAGATACGGCACTTTGTGAAACAACGGTTGTCACAATTGCAACGAAATGATACCACGGATGTTGAAGAATTTTTTATTTACCGTCGGAAAATTTCAAACAAATTTTTCCGCTTTATTTGGCTGGCTACTGGAATATCGTGTATTTTGACGAGCGTCTATCAGATTTATGATAGGATCGATTACTACCTATCTACCCCAGTGCGAACGGACGTTGAAGCGAGCACTGAGTCTATCACCATGCCATCACTCGCCTTTGACAACATTTATACAGAGACAATGAAACCGTACTGGGATAAAATTACACATGAAAATAATGAACCATGTTCGCAAAACATAGCCCAAATCGCTTTTGAGCGTAATCTACAGCCAATAAATTATTCAGAATTCTGGGCAACAACTAATATTACTCCAATTATTCAGAAAATTACAATTTTCGATGTAAGCGACGTAACACGAAAGTTATAAACGAAACGAACGTTAAATCTTACAGATCATATCTTTTAGGACAAAAATATTTTAGCCGATGTGTGCGTTAATTCCATAGGTGTCAGCTGTCTATCTAACCAATCAATAGTGCGATGGTGTGACAGAAACACATTAAGAGGATCATCAACTGTTATCAAAACAAGTAATATCCCGGTAGAGATAGAGTTCAGTACTCAATTGCCGATAATATATAATGTACCTTTAGGTAGAAAAGTAAATATGCAAACAACTATTCGTGTTCATTTGCAAACTCTGGAGTACTGTTTATCATCTTTTTTGACGGTATGTTTTTAGCCATCCCGCACTTTTTACAGAGGTTATTTTTATTTCGATTCCGTTAACTATTGCCTCTTGAAATATAATTCCACTAAATTACGAATACATGAATCGGTATTGGAAAATATTAGAGAAATTCAGTACTCTGTCCCACTGCAATGGCAACCCCAGATGTTTCGATATAGTAGTGGTTGCCGTAACGGTGATCATTGGTAACCTAATCTTTGTTTTGTCACGTCTGCCCATAGGACGTCTTGTTATTTTCCTTTCACCCTTAGCAATGTACGTATATTTTCTCTCCAACGTTTCAGTGATTTCCTTATATTTCTCAATATTTTACACAATAGTTCGCAGTCTCTACTTTTATTCATCAACTTATCAATATGTTTCACCATTTTCCATTCATTTACCGCGTTTTACAATTTTCTTCAACTCGTTCCACTGCTTTACATTCACTTTTCCAAAAATCATTTTTTTTCAAAATTTCCCACGTAATTAAATTACTCGCACTATTTTCCCGTTACCTCAAAACATTGAGAAAATTTCGCAAATCATTACTTACGCATTCGTTAGGGATGCCTAGAGCAGTCTCGAGTTGGAGACTCGACGTCTGCAACCAAGATGTCTCTAAAGTTTCACCTTCTTGCTGTAACCACAAAGTGACGTTGAAATCTATTAGCCATTACAGTGTGATGGCACAGAACCTATATAAAATCCCCAATGATAAAACAATATTTCTGACTGACATCTGTTAAAAATTGAAAATTTTCTACTCCCTTAGTTTTCGATTGACAGTATTCTCCCATTTCAAAACTATTTTTCTGCAAAATTTAATCAAGTTTTGACGGCAACATACGCAATCAAAAAAGTATGTATGAATTGCAATTGAGATCTTCACTCGTATTTAATTTTTTATGTCCATTTCTACCAGTACAATTTCTTAAATACCCATAATTCGCCGTGTGAATCAGAAAATTCAGTTACCCAACGATGTATTCTAAACTGCCTTAGAAATAAATTTCACAATTTGGATTGCTGGTAAGGAATCACCTATTTCAGAAATTTGCAAGCTTTAGTATTAAAATTATTCTGTTGGCAAATCGATGTTAAAACTTGAAATATTCAAAATAAAGTACATTGCACTTGTATAATGTATAAATTATCGATAACTAAAATTAGCGCCATGCTTCACGCAACCCGCGAACATACAGTATTTGATAAAAAAAATTTCACTAACAAATTTTCAGTTGCAAGTTAATACATGCGCTGATGCTAAAACATTAAATTAACAATAATCCCACAATTATCAAGCCTTCTTTATATTAGGTTACCATACATGCCAATTGCAATAAAAATGGTTGAATGCAGCACTTTGAACAACTCATTTCTGCCAAGCAAAGTTTATTTTGCCACGATGTTTATCTTAACGTCAATTTCACCTAAATTGCATTGCACCTGTAAAAAATCATGCACTGAAACAAGATTGTGCCTTCAATTTCACGAGAAATTACATCACTACGTAAATAATTTCACTCTAATTTTCAAGAGTAGAGAGCCAACTGTGATGAAAACAACCGAAAAATACGAGTACGATATCATCAGTCTTATTGTAGATATTGCAGGCACATTGGGCCTTTTTTTGGGACTGTCACTATTATCAATTTTTCAAGTACTCGAATGCGCTGCACATCTCCCCAATGAAAAATCAAAAGAAAAGCACAGAAAATTTAGGGCAGTAGTTAGCGAAGAATTGAACAAGTTGTTAGCAACTCACAACGAAAATGTTTCGTGGTTAAAAAATGTTCGCAAAAATGTATTCGTCGTATTTATGATTGTGACGACGCTTTCCTTGATCTATATTCAAATAGAACTCTATATTAAGGATCCAACGCGCACAGTAATTACTCTCACAGAAAACTCCATGGTGAATCTACCCTCGATAATTGCTTGTGGTCAAGGAGACCAAATTAACAAACTCAATATTGAATTCGCGAGACAGAAATTGGTCGATGATTGCGAAGTGCATCTACTTGACCTCATTGACTTCAAGCACCCACAGTTAAATAAAACCAACGTTGACGTTTTGTGGAAAAATCAGGTGCCGGATATACAGGTGTGTAATTTTTTCTTTTTTAAGTAGTATGTTGCCATTACTGTTATTATTATTATTATTTCCGATTGTTTTCTCATTTTGCTGATGTGTGTTCAAACATCACCAAGTGTTAATACAATTTTGTAGATACGATTTACTACCGGGATTCTCAATCTTTCAAATAAATTTTTGCAGATGAATGCTGCAATAACAATTTCACTTTGCAGTTCTTAAAAAATATTCTGCATTATCTTAAAACCGCGGTTGAAAAAGTCGCGGTTGGAGAGTACTGAATACTAATTTTTATATTGCAGCTCGTATAATACTATATACCTACAATATATTTTTTGTAATCTACACTATAAGAATATTTTTCCCTCAAAGGTACAATCAACACTACTCAATGTAAACTTAACCTACGTAAAAATGTACTGCGGAACGTGCGACAAAATTTTATTTAGTAAGTGTATTGACAATAGCATTCTATTTTAATTGCGAATTCACTAATCCGCGTATTGCAAAATTATTTTTAGAGCCAAATCCATTTGTTGGAGTCGGTGGTTTATACAAAATTAGTTTTAGGGTTTATGGAAATGAAAATTGTACAGAAAATCTTTTCCACGTAAGTATCTACACGACTTAACCAGAGCAAAATGTAATTAAGGAAATTACTGAAAAATTATAAAGTAGTTAGTTGAATTCGAAATTAATCTTTAAACCCTGAATTTTAAAAGATAAAATTTAATTTACAAATTTTAACGACATAAACATATTAAGCCATCGCCCGCGAAATCTATGCAAACTGGTCCAAACTGGTACAAAACAGTGAAGATTTTTTATTTCTGAAGATTAGAGTTCTTTAATCTTCCTTACTTCTGAAGGTTTTTTGGTCTGAAGTGCCATGAGGTTACTCTGATCTAACGCTCGCAAAAACGGTTTCGGTTTTGTCAGTACTATGGCGCAACGAGTTTGACGTACTGTACTCATCGTTAACGGTAATGCTAGCACAATTTTCACGCGAAGTTTCAACATAAAAATCTAAAACATATCCACCAAATAATCCGAATTCGAACCACCAAGATTCTCCAGCCACATAGGTAAGTAGTACAGTATATACAAGTAGTCTGTTCCACCACGACGTGACGAGTGCTCCTTCAACGCATGTGAAACAAATGAACCTTACCAGAGATCAAATTTTACTAGACAGTGGATTTTCCACGATTTTTTGATTGAAATTTAGTAGAAAAATTGTATTTGTATAGCTGTAAGCAATGAGGACCACAACCTCATTGCAACAAGGAGATCGATACAGCAGAGACCGTTTTGCACGCGTTATGACTAAATATACTTATGGCACGTTGAGACACATCAAACCGCAAAATGGTTTATGCAGAAATGAATACATGTACAAAAATAATATCAATTTAAATGTGTCTAGTCAGATTGTAAACACTTTTTTGAATCTGCCCTCGTATATTTAACTGTCGTTGCACCAATATCTTTAAAATAGCTTACATGCTTTAAGTTTTCCATATTTTTTATGTAGGTATACTCTGTATAAGTCTCTTTCGATTATTTCACAAAAATTTGCAAATTTGCAGAATGATTCAAGGTAAATTTTGGTTTAAAATTCAGCTGTACCTGCAATCCCAAGAGAGCGACTATCACTCCGTGATCACAAATCGATTAAGTATTATGTCTGGAACATTAAGTAATGTTATTGTCGAAACGTCTGTATTAGAACATCGCAGTACTCTGACAAATCCATGCGTGAATTCTAAGAATTTCGAGGATTGTAGGCTAAATTGCTACACTAATAAAATTCAACGTCAAGTTAAGTGCAGGTAACCATAACTTCGCTATTTATTTCAATACTAACATTAACACATAAACTTCATAAACTTCATTTCAACCACCAATGTAGGTTGCCATTTATGGACGACATTAACAAGAACACGTGTTACGATTCAAAAACAGCTAAAGAATCGATGAAAATTTACCTTTCGATTATTCTACAAACCGACATAAAAAGGGAATGTAATTGTATTCGTTCTTGTAGACAAATAATTTATAAAGTTAGCTGGGGTATTGAGGGACTAAATCGGTTTGGCTCGCTTGTCACTACGATCTATCTATTCACTGTAACTAATCTGATTGAAAATATTGTGGAACTGCCTGCGTTTAGCCTCGTTAGTTTATTGTGTATGATAGGCAATTTACTTGGTATAACGTTAGGTCTGTCCGTTTTATCCTTTCTAAAAGCTGTACTCACTAATACTAACACAGTTAATTGCTACCTATCAAAATAACTACCGGCATTAGACATTTTTCTTAGAATTTTTCATTTCTTAAAATATAATAAACTACGGAAAATGTCCGGCACACATGTGTTGTCTGTATTTCCTCATACATCATGTCTGATGAATAGATATTATAATGTGTACGCCAATGTTAATGTCACCGACAAAAGTTTTTTTTAGTGCACTTTTACGGCAAATGTTATTCTGTCAAGTGGACTAGCTAAATACAATAAGCTTATATTTTGACATATATTTTCAATTTAATAATTCCAGAACGTTATGTCAGAGCTTTATTCGTTCCATAAACTAATCCGCTAATCTACAATTTCGAAAAGTGATGTTTGATGTTCACTTTGTAATAATTAATCTTTAAACTATACTGACACTTAATTGTGTTCTGTGAACACTTTGTCAATCGTTAATAAATTTTTCAGCATTATCAACGTTGTGATTTGTCAGCTTACTTATAACCACTTCGAAATATTAGGGTCGCAACGACCCATCTTGGGTTGAGCTGGTGGAAATGTAATGTACTATATTTTAAACCTAGCAATTTATATTTTCTAAATCATTCGTAATTTAATGGACTATTCTGTACAAAACCGTTCAGTGTTGTACAGAACAGTACATTAAAGTAACGGCAGGCAACGAACTAAAAGGTCAAACGGTTGTATTTTACTTTCTGTTTTCTGTATATTCCCCAATTTTCAAGTAGTTTTAGATTGACATTATTCTCCCATTTCAAAACAATTTTTCGACTCCATTTAGTGAAGCATTGATGATAAAGTTCGTTATAGAAATATAAATAACAATTTAAATCTTACATCGTTTTTAAATTTTTCATCGCAGTATCAAAAATCACATCTCTCTAAACACGAAAATCACCTTGCGAGTTAAAAGGAACCACTAAACCACGATGTTTGAAAAATTTGACTGGCTTCACTAAATGGAATAATCAATTCAACATATTGAACAGTTATATTGTATGTATGTGATACGTAATTTCCAGCTTGTCAAAATTTGTAAGTACTGGTTTTAAAGGAAAAATTATTGCATGGTCTCTCAATTTAAAAATTATTTATCTCACAAATTTACGCAGTTATCACGAATTTGAACAATTTTGCATTAACGTGGTGCTATTAATTACAATACTAATTCTGCAGTTGGGCATAAATTTTTGCCACATAAATCGATTAGTCATACCACGTTTCTCTTATTTTATGTTGCATTTAACGGTACCATAACAACAACAGCGAGCGTCGATTGTGTGAAATAATTTATTGCGTCAATAATTTTTTTAATAAAAATTTTCGCCTGGAAAACATCATAAAAATTACAACTGATATTGTTATTCAATAGAAAGAAGTTATTCTATTCATTCTCTGACAATAATAAAAGCAATCTCACAAAAGATATTTATCCCTTTGTGATGTACCGTACAAAACACAAATAATATGATAACGCCCTAACGTTTTGTTACTGAATATCTGTATTTGTCGTTTTCTCGTAATTAATAATGCAGTACTGGTTCAATAAACGAGAATTGCAATAAAATTACAACAAAATCTGCTGTTAACATTCTGCTTTGTGTTCACTTAGCAGTCGAAAAGAAAATAGCAAATATCGTTTTGAGTCAAGGTAGTATACTATATATTATTTTATCTGCGTATTGTTTATTTTATTCATTATTTTCGAAATGTAGAATTTTTTAAAAAAATAATTTTTTTTGGTACTGTTATAGACAAACTTAACCTTACGTTTAGATAATGATGGTGAAAAAGGCGACAATGCTATACAAGAAGAAGAAAAAACTTTTAAGTACAAAGAAGCAGATACGGCATTTTGTGAAAGAACGGTTGTCACAATTACGACGAAATGATACCACGGATGTTGAAGAATTTTTTATTAACCATCAGAAAATTTCAAACAAATTTTTCAGCTTTATTTGGCTAGCTATTGGAGTCTCGTGTATATTGACAACCACCTACCAGATTTATGATAGGATTGATTATTATCTATCTACCCCAGTGCGAACTGACGTTGAAGCTAGCACTGAATTAATCAAAATACCAGCATTTGCGTTAGAAGAAACTTATACCGAGGCAATGAAACCGTTCTGGGATAAAGTTACAAATAGGAACCATGGGCAATGTTTGCGATTCATAGCCGATATTGCACTTCATCCTAATCAACAACCAGTAAATTATTCAGAATTCTGGGCAGCAACCAACATTACGCCAATTATTCAAAAAATTTTAATTCTTGACGTAAGTGATGTAAAATGAAACTCACAGCAGAACAAACGTTAAATCTTCTATTGTCAAATCTTTTAGGATAAAAATATCTTAGAAAACGTGTGCGTCAATTCTGCAAGTACCAGCTGTCGAAATAACCAATCAATGGTGCGTTGGTATGAGAAAAACACAATAAGAGGATCAGCAACTATTATCGAATCAAGTAATATCCCGGTAGAAATATAGTACAGTACTCAATTGCCAATAATATAAAATGTAACTCTAGCTAGACAAGTAAATATAAAAACAACTACTTACGTCAGTTTGCAATCTCTTCAGTATTGTTCAATACCTTATTTGACGGTAAGCTACCATGCATTCTTTTTTATTTAATTTTTTTTTTTTGGGTGGGGAGGGGGATATTAAGATTTGACATAATTGTGTTTCGATTGCAGTGAATATATTAACTTAAATTGCCATCTGAAATAAAATTTCACATCAGCTTAAAATTGCAATTCACGAGTGTATTCATCAGTATAGAATACAGTATTAGAGAAATTATTGCGCCGTTCCACTGCAGTGACAATCACAGATGTTCTGTCATTTGTAGTGGTTGCGTACTGTTGCCCATTGCCCATTTTCGTTCTGCCACATCAACTTTTAGGTCATCCTGTATTGCTTTTCATTAATTTTTCACCACTGACCAAGTATTTTCTCCCTCATTTTTCAATAATTTCCAAATCTTTTCAGTACTTTTCAACTATTTTTCACAACATTTCGTAGTTTTTACTATTATCCACCAACTTTACGCTACGTTCCAAACATTTTCCATCGTATCCCAATTTCCTTCAACTCTTTCCAACTATTTTTCATTTACTTTTCGTTATTTTCCAATTACCGTAATTATCTCATTCTCAAGTAAATATTTACTTTTCAAAATTTCCCAGATAAGTTAGTTAAATTAATTGCACGATCTTCCTGCTCGCTCGAAACATTGTGAAAATTATGTAAATTATAGTGCTCGAGGCATTGAAGAATGCCTGGATCAGTCGTTTGGAGTTGAAAACTCGATGTCTACAACAAAGATATCTGGCAAAATTTCGATGTTACTACAACGTGATTGTGGTTTTCGTTCAAATCTGCTAGTCATTCTGGATCTGCGCCAAATCCACAATGAAAACAATACTTCTGTCTGATATCTGTTAAAAAATGAAAATTTTCTATTCCGATAGTTTTCGATAGACAGTATTCTCCCATTTCAAAACTTTTTTTCGGTTGTGTTTAATCAATTTCTGACGATAACATTCGCAATAAAAAAGGTACGTACAATGAATCACAGGTGAGATCTTCATCGTATTTAATTTTTTTTGTCCATTTCTAAAAGTACAATTTTCTAAATACCCAAAAATCGCCGTGTGAACCAAAAAATTCTATTAATCAACGATGTATACATTCTTGCCTTAGGAATAAATTTAGCAATTTGGATTGTAGGTAAGGAATCACTGTGATTAATTTTGAAGAATGTAACAATATTTCCTCTTGCTGCACAGTACATTACCTTAGAAATTTTCAAGCTTTAGTATTAAGCGTTTTTTGTTGGCAAATCCAGACAGCGTTAATATTTAAAATAATCAAAATAAAAATTTTCGATGATTAAAATTAGTGTTATAATTCACGCATTGCGCGGATGTATATCACAAAAAGTTTCGTGTACATTCCGCTCGTTGCATATTAATACATGCACTGTTGCTAAAATCATACTTAAATACCGACAATCCCACATTTCTGTATTAAGCTTATTTAAATTAGGTTACCGTACATGACAAATGCAACGAAAATGGTTGAGTGCAGCAGTCTGAACAATTCACTTGTGCCAAGACAAGTTTATGATATATCGTGGAATATATTACTGACTACTTCACCTAAAATGCATTGCTCCTGTAAAAAAACCTGTACCGAAACAAAATTGTACCTTCAAATTGACGACACAACAGTTTCCGATGTAAATAATTTTGTCCTAGTTTTCAAGAGCAGGGAGCCAACTGTGATGAAAACTACCGAAAAATATGAGTACGATATCATCAGTCTTATTGTAGACATTGCAGGCATACTGTGCCTTTTTTTGGGATTATCACTATTATCAATTTTACAACTACTCGAATATCTTGCACTTCTCCGCAAAGAAAAATCAAAAGCAAATTACAAAAAATGTAGCGCAGTAGTTAGCGAAGAATTGAACAAGTTGTTAGAAATAAGTAGAGAAAATGGTTCCTATTTAAGAAATAACTTCAAGATTACATTCGTCGTATTTATGATATTGACGTTCTCTACACTGAGCTATATTCAAATAGAACTCTACGTCAAAGATCCAACGCGCGTAATAATTACCCTCACAGAAAACTACATCGTGAACTTACCTGCGTTAATTGCTTGTGGTCAAGGATATCACATTAACAAATTAAAAACTTATTTCGCAAGACAAAAATTCGTTGATGAATGTGAAGTGCATCTGCTTGATCTCATTGACTTCAAGCACACACAGTTAAATAAAACTAGCGTCGATCGTTTGTGGAAATATCAGATTCCGGACACAGATGTGAGTAATTTTTTTTAATTTAACAATGAGTCCAAACGCAAGAAGTTGAATTGTAGCCTTTATTCCGAGCCTTTAAAAGTTTTCTCGGTTTTGGTGATGTAAACGTCACTAAATCATAATACCGTAACAAATTTGCTGACTATTTAGGCGCGTTTAAGTTATTTCGACTGGATTAATTTCGAACCGGAATAATTTCGAATTTACTGTAGGCCCGGAACTATTTCGAAAAAAACCG